>JAVJIF010017822.1:0-62352 GCA_038442645.1 Agave tequilana
AAAGGAATTAGGGAATGGCCCCATGAAGTCGATACCCAAACATCAAAAATTTCAACTTCTAGGATCGGGTTCAGGGATATCATGTCTCTTCTTGAAATTTTCTCAATTTGTGACAATTTGCGTATGACTTACAACGTATGAGTCTTTGAACAAAGTGGGCCAGTAGAACCCACTTTGTAGAACCTTCTCTGCAGTCTTGCGGGGACTAAAGTGTCCTCCGCATGTAAGGTCATGGCAAAAGCTGAGCACACTCCTCTATTCCTCCTCTGGTATGCATCGTCTAATAATTTGGTCGGGACAATACTTAAAAAGACTCAGTTCTTCCTAGAAGAAGTACCGTACTTGGGCGAAGAAACGGTATTGGTCTTGCTCTGTCCAGTGCCAGGTAATTAATAATGTCCACATACCAGGATTCCTTGAGAATGGCCAGGATGTGCTCGTTTGGGAAATCCTCGTTGATCGAAGCTTGTATGATCAGTGCGTTCGGAATTCGTGAGAGATGATCAGCGATCATATTTTCTATACCTCATTTATCCAGATTTCCAAGTCAAATTCTTGAATCAATCGGGCTTTTGCTTCCTTCTTGGTCATGAGGTATTTCAGAGCCGAGTGATCCGTAAAAATCACCGTCTTCAGTCCTAACAAGTACGGTCAGAACTTCTCTAATGCAAAGACAACGGCCAAGAATTCTTTCTCAGTCGTTGTATAGTTTTGTTGGGCGTCATTCAAGGTCCTACTCGAGTAATAAATCACGTGCTGCCTATTGTCGATGTGCTGTCCTAGAACAGCGCCAATTGCAAAATCAGAGGCATCGCACATGATTTCGAATGGTTTGGCCCAGTTAGGAGCAGAAATAATAGGCACAGAAATAAGTTCTTACTTAAGCTTCCCCCATGACTTGAAACATTCATCGTTAAAATCAAAGGGCACGTCCTTAGCGAGCACGTTGGTTAAGGGCCTAGCGATTTTGCTAAAATCCTTAATGAACCGTCGGTAAAACCCAGCATGCCCTAAAAAGGATCTAATATCCTTAACGCTTTTGGGTGGTGGAAGCTTAGCAATCACTTCTACTTTAGCCTTGTCCACTTCAATGCCCTTCCTAGAAATCTCATGGCCTAAGATAATCCGCTGTCTCACCATGAAGTGACATTTTCCCAGTTTAGAGTTAGGTTCTTCTCCTTGCATCTTTGCAGCACTAACTCTAAGTGATGAAGACACTGATCAAATGAATATCCATAGATGGAGAAGTCATCCATGAAAATCTCAAGAAAACGTTCTACCATGTCGTAGAAAAGACTAAGCATGCACCGTTGGAATGTTGCGGGAGCATTGCACAATCCAAAAGGCATGCATCGGTAAGCAAAGGTTCCGAATGGGCAGGTGAACGTGGTCTTTTCCTGGTCTTCTGTAGCAATGGGGATTTGATTATATCCCGAGTACCCATCTAGAAGTAATAGTACTCATGTCCAGCCAATCGTTCCAGCATTTGGTCGATGAAGGGTAACGGGAAGTGGTCTTTAGGGTGGCGGCATTCAACTTTCTATAGTTGATACAGACCCGAATCTTGGTAGGCAGTGTACAAGTGTACACATTGCGGCCGCAAAGGCCATTTAGTAAAATTTTGTTATGATAGAGTAAATTCCTTAAATTTTGCTAAAAAGAATGTTTAGTTCCAAATCATGCTAACCCCCGTGGACCCAAAAGAAAATGGGTACCAAAGTCCCCCACCTCTTGTATTTGATGTAGGGTGGGCTCTCACATGACGTGAAAGGTTTGGTGTCTTGGTGGTGGATGCATGTGCTTGATGGACACTACAAATTGATGCACTGCTATCAAGAAAGTTTGGTGGGAAGACCACCATATTTTGGAGACTTAGAATATAGTTCTTTGGTTTGGTAACTATCTCAAACTCCTATTTTAGTTTACATGTTTTTATATTTGATAATTTTAGCATGTTCTTGGTTTTGTGCTTCATGTGGTAAATACTTGTTTAGATGTAGTTTTATAAAAACTTGTGTATATACGTGTACAAGTAGTGAGCAACATTTGATTCATATACATTTGCACTTCATTGTTCATTTGTACTCACTATATGCACATGTATAGCCTAGTTTTGATGATTCCCTCATTTATACTTGTTTTGCCTATTTTTGTGCATGTTTTACTTCATGTATATGTAATTTTTGTTCAAAACTAATAAATATACATGTATACCCTTGAGTCTCTTACCTTCATGCAAATTATATCATAGACTCTTTTTATGTTTGGTATATGTATGTATATTGTTAGTTTTGATGAATCATACATATACCTTGAAGTTTGTTTTTAAATAAAAAATAAATTTTTATGATTTTCATATTTGTTTGATAAAAAGATATTCATGTCTGTTTTGAACCTTATTGATTATTTTCATGAAAATGCTAATTACATGATTCTTGTACACTCACATTATTTCTTTGTTTTTCGTGAATTTGGTTCATGAACACTTTTGAGCTTTATAGATTTCAAGTGTCATCTTTTGTGTATTTAGTATAATTTATGAGATACATATGTTTTGTTTTCATGTTTTGAAGGATCTTTAACTAGTTTTTTAAAAATTAATTTAACTAGTTATTTATTCTTCATTTGGTAGTGTTTTCACAATACAACTATTTTCAAATCCTATTTTTTGAAAACCCCAACCAACCCCTATAAGGGCGGATGGATGGGCGACTATGCCTTGTATGTTCAAACTAAATATCTTTTATTATGTGCATGAAAAGGGTGGACATTTTATGAGTTATATACTTGCTTCAGATCATATTTTCAATTGGTATCACAATTGACATTTTTTTGTATACTTATAATTTGTTTCTATTTATGTATGCTTTAAATTTCAAATAATATCAATTTCAATTGGTACTTTCGTTTTCATACATATATATGTTTTGTATGTGCTTGATTTACAAGATATTTACATGTTTAAAGTACAAAGTATGTTTATGCTAAGCTTAATTTAAATCTTGATTTTCAATTGGCATCTCAATTGGTACTTTAATAAGCTTACGCATTATTTTCATTTGGTGTTTTTTTATTGATAGCAATATTTACAATATACTTCAATTGGTATTGATATGTTTTCCAATTGGGTTTAAATTTCTTTTGGTATCAATATGTTTTACCTATTTGGTATCAAAATTTATCATATATTTCAATTGGTATATATAAAATACTTTCTTTCATTGGTATCAAAATGTACAATTATTTCAATTTCAATTGGTATTACAAATTTTCAATTTCATATGGTATCAAAAATCTTGTGATATCTCAAATTGATTTAAGAAAAATTCAAAATTTGTAATGTATTTTACAATTGGTAAAATGTTGTTTATATGATATCTCAAAATTTGTTTAAGTATTATCAAAATTTGTGTTAAGAATGTTTTGATATTTATTGTCTATATGCAAGGGAAGCTTAACATCTCTTCTATATATAGATTCATGTTGAGTGTATCTTATATTGAGGAGTTTGACATCTCTTCTTTATGTGATACACGTGTGTAGGGGGGAGCTTCACATCTCCACTTATGCATTGTATATTATGCGTTATGTGAGTTAGGGCTTGTCATCCCTTCTTCATGTAATGCATGTATGCAGGGAAGCTAACTTAGCGTCTTCCTCTTCATGAATGTATATCGCATATAAATCTTTATTCTTAATTTGTTTTATTTTACCCCTTTGTTGATGATTGACAAAATGATGGAGAAAGATTTTGAGTTTATATATGCATATTTGTGTTTTTGCATATATTGAGTTTATGCATCTTGTGTTTTTGAGGAGAATGTTTTTGAAAGTTTAAACAAAAGGGGGAAAGTTTTTGGAAAAAGAACTTTTGATTTATGCATGTTTCTCTCACCCTATTGATGCATATATATTTGTTTAATTTTATGCGCTTCATTGCAATATCCTATTTGTTTATTGTTATACATGAGTTAAGGGGGAGCTTCTATGAAGCTTGATTTTAATCCATGCATATATAACTCCATGAGTTTTGTCATCATAAAAAAGGAGGAGATTGTTGGCCCAAAGGCCCATCACTCTAGTTTTGATGATGATTAACTCATGTAGTTATAGTTCTAATGATCTTGTGTTTAATTAGTCTCAGATTTGTGATCAAGATCTCAGTAGGTGTTTAGCTTCAATAAAGGATTTAAAGTCAAGGTTTGGAGCTAACATGTATTGATTCAAGAGCTTGTGCATTAAGACCACATCAAGTACTCAAGAGGAGTCTGGCTCATTGGATCATGATTTGGACCAAGTCAAGAAGAAGAAGAAAATTTTCAAGTGAAGACCTTCTAGAGAGACTTGTGTCTAGATTTGTTTTGTTAAGATTTTATTTTTAGATAAAATATAAAGGATAGATTAGTTGGCGGATTGCTCAAATATCATATACACTCACATATAAGATTTAGATGAGTTTTTATAAAAGGGTTTTCAATTTAGAAAAATACCGGTTTGATTTTTGGAGTTTCATATATACTTGTGTTTTAACCAAAACTATTTTAGAGCTTATTGTCAAAAACATAGATATTTCATCATATATATGTAGTGGATCATATCCATACACTCTATGCTTAAAAGTGTTTAAAATATCTTATTTTTGTATTTGGAGAAGTTTTGAAAAAAAATCAATTTGAAAAAATACGGTTTTTGTTTTAATGTAAAAATTTCAAGTTACAAAAAATAGTTCAAAATATTTGTAACATATTTTGATTTTTACTCAAATATGTTTGTATATCAAAGTATATTACTGAACTTATTTTTGTGGATTTTTAGAGATTTTATGGGATTTTATTGAAGGAAAAATGACAAACTTTTAATTCCTAAAAAATACTGTTTTGGCCTTCTGCCGGTCGACTGCATGGTCGACCGAGCTAAAGGTCGGTCGACCGGGCGGTCGACCGACGTGCACAAAACGTGCACGCGTTGTTTGGCTGGAAGGCCGGCGACCGACCCGGTCGACCGCCAGAGAGCTCTGCTCTCTGGATATGGCCCCAGTCGACCGGGCGGTCAACCGACAGAGAGTGTCTGCTTTCTGTACTAGGCTCCGATCGACCGGCTGGTCGATCGGTGGTTTAACGGTCGAAAATCCGACCGTTGGCGGTCGACCGACAGCAGTGTAGACTGCTCATTTGGACCCCAACGGCTAGTTTTTGGATGTCTATAAATTGGGGTTCCCATGGACTATTTTCTACAAGATTTGAAGAGAGTTTTTGGGCTAGTCTTGCATACCTATTTCAGTGGTTTTCTCCATAAGTTTTAGAGCCAATATTTCCAAATCAAAAGGAGAGTTTATCAAGAGTTTTCAAAAGAGCTTTTCTTGAGATTTTCACCACACATTCCATCTTTGTTTTTCTCACACAAACTTGAGCTATCCATTGCTATATCAATCCTATAGGGATCTTTGTTGTGAGAGAATTTTAGGTGATCAAAGTATTTAGATCACCAAGTGTTTCATCATTGTACTTTGAGGTGGTGGACTTGCGGGTTCGCGGTGTTTCGAGTTCTAGTGAGAGCTCATTGTAGAGGTGCGGCCTCGGCAAGGTAATGTGCTTGCGGTGTGTTGTTCTTGCGGAAACAAGAGAGGACTAGAGAGTCCAAAGGAGTTCTAGTGTGAACTCGCTTGTAGGTGTTGCGGCACCGAGTGATCCGGTAGGATCATTTTCTAGTAGAAATCCTTCATAGTGTTGAAGGCGGGGACGTGGAGCAAGTGTGCTCGAACCTCAAAACAATTCTCCCGTGTTTGCGATTGCTCTCTCTATCTCTCACTTGTCTTTATATCTTGCTTATACTTATTCCTCATATTTTACTTGCTTGATATATTTGTGCTTATATTGTATATGCTCGGGGATTGTTTGCTCACACTTGTAATCAACCAAGAGAGCCATAGCGGCACCTCAACTCTTATCTAGAGGAATCTTGAGGAGATAGTCCAGAGCCCTTCACGGGAAATTCGGCTACACTCTTGTGTTATACCTTGTGTGTTTAGCTTAAGAATTTATAGTTTGCATAAATAGTTTTTAATTCCGCATTAATGGACTATTAGATTAGCTAGTCACCTATTCACCCCCTCTAGGTGATTTCATTTTTGTCAGTCGCATCTGAAGGGATCTCAAAGAGGACTTGAGAGCGGGTCCCTGAGGAGATCTTGCGGCACTGCCGAGCCCTAGAACTCTTGGAGCCGAAAGAGAGGAACTCTTCATACTTTGCCTGGTCGAACTCGACGATGAGTGATTCGACCATTTTTCCCATGTAGGTGACGTCACCATGTGCCATGACTTGCTCATCGGTAGAGAAAGTGGTCCCCAGCGGAGTCGCCATCTCTTGTTTGGTGGGGAAAAATTGAAGATTGAGGTGTAAATTCTTTATCTGATTGTAAAGAAAATTACAACAGATCAATAATCCTTTTACAAGAGATAAGAGATATTCAAACTCAAATCTCCCCTTTGTTTAATGCTAGGTTCTTGATGTGGCGATGGAAAGTGAATCTTGTTTTCCGTTGACCGAGTGAACATCGAGACCTCTTGGGAATCTTCTCTTTGGATGGTGGATGAAGTAACACAGTTTCTGTCCAATAAGAATTTTAAAGAGACTGTAGGCAAAAACAAACTTGTATGCAGCAAGTTGTTAGAAGAGTTGAACTCTCTCTTTCTTTTAGCTAGAGATCTTGGTCTTTTTACGGCTTACAACCGAAGTTCTACTGATCAAAGATCTTTTCCGACTCCTCTTCCATAGCAAACTGGGCTATTTATAGAGGTTTCAGGGGGTAAAAGTGTCCCCTAAAAACACTCCATAATAGGGGTTAACTCTTCATTACGTGGGCAGTAATTGACCATGTAATGAGGGCAGTTATAACCGAGATGCGGGCTTTGGGCCTCACGTTTTGCCATTGAGGTGATGCTTGAGAAACGCGAGCTCCAAATTCTGCGTCAAGCTTCACGTGAGACACGGGCTTTGGACTCTGCGTCTTGGTACTACAGTAATGCTGAGATGCGGCTTTCATGCTCCGCGTCTTGCTCATTGCAGTGATGTTGAGACGCGAGTTTCAACCCTCGCGTCTTGGTGCTGCGCTAGTGGCGATGATTAGCCTTGCGTCTGGAGTTTGGATTTTGCTTTTTGATGACTTGTCTTCAGTGATTTTTAGACAGCCTACACTCATCTTTTTGGATCGATCATTATACTGTTAAACATTTGGCAAGTGCACATTACCTCCCATCTCTATGTGAAGCAAACTAATAAGAACATCATTCAACAAAGCTTTTTCTAGATACCTCAGAAGACCATGACAAAAGCTGGTATTTTCACATTGACCTCCTTATATTCGACAGGAGTTTTTTCATCTTTGTACAAAAATCATTAACGGGCATAGGGTAAAAATAAGTCAAAAAAAAAAATAATAACAAAGTTTAGAACAGCGAAGTGTATTGATTGAAAGTTGAGAATATATAGTTTTAAATGAGGCAAAATTGAAGGTATTTTTGTGTAATTTCCCCCCTTTCTTATTTGTTAACTCTTCTGTCAACTTTGCCTCAAAAATGAGACATCTCACAGCAACGGTGTCTCTGCTTGCGATTTCTGTACCGAAGCCCCTCCATTTTCAGATGTACGTGTGGTGATCAGAAGTGCTCATTGGGCTCTCTAGGGTTCATGTTACAGATAGAAGGCGACCCTGTAGAATCTCTGCTGCCAGCCACTGTAGAGTTGTGCAAAACTGTGCTACTTTCCATGAAAGTATGAGATTTAGAGTCTTTCTTGTCATAGAGATTCACAACTGACTGAACCCTCCTTTTGATAGAGCTCTCCTCAGCCGCAGCGCTGTTCAAGAATCCCCGATTTTTGTACAGAAAGGAAGCCACAGAGATGATCAAGCATATTGTTGAAGCAACTCCAGTGACGAGGAAAAGGCCCCAAAAGTTCACAAAGTCGAGACTCTTGGAAGAGAAAGGGTTGTTATTGTCATTCCATTGCTTTTTGTTAGGTTGAGAATCGCCCTCGAGAGATCAGGAACTATGGAAGAACCTTTCCGAAAGGCCTGTGGGGGAATCAAGAGGCCGACATTAGGTGAAAGAAAAAAGGAAAGAATTTCTGAACTTTTTGCGTTAATTTGTAAGATTTTACTCCCAAAATATGATAATTGATACAATATGGAGCCTGTTTGAGATAAATGCATCACTCATTATAACTACATTTATGTAAACTTGTTTATAATTTCAACAATTAAAATCTTAAACCTGTAAATAGTGTGTTTGGTTGGATAGAAACTAAAATATGGGAAGTAAGCACCGAGGGTCACACAGTGTCAGCTTTCCATATTTTGTTTTGAGTATTATGTTTGATTTGATGGAAAAAGGGGAATTGTGTTAAAATCTTTAAAAAAAAAAAAAAAGGGGAAAATGATCTTTAAGCCCTTGTGAAAAACTCCCTATATTTGAACCAGTATGAAAAAGTCCTTGTCCCCACCAAACAATCTCATATTGCCTACATTGCTCTTGATTCAATGTGTTTGAGTTGATTAGAACCACCCACGTTTAATGCATGTCACGCGCGCTAGTCACGTGAACCGGTTTGGAGTCCTTTTTTGTCCACTATTTTCTAAATTTTGTCAACCTAGTGGATAAATTTTTTTGGATTGATATTTTTTTCCAGAATTTTTTTTTTTGCATATATGCTATATTTCTGTCCAACTTCTTATATATTTTGTTCATTTTCTTCAAAATGGTGTCCACTATATTTAATATTCTGTCGCCTATTTTAATTTTTTTAATATTATAGCAATTTTCTTTAAAGTTATATCTCCAAATTATGTCCGCTTTCTTTAATATGCACAGAAATATAAAGAAGTACAAAGAAATTAACAAAGGTGATCAAAAAGACGAAAGTTAGAAATATTAAAAAGTAGACAGAAATCGGCGAAGGTGATCAAAAAAGCCGAAATTTGGACAGAAATTTAAATAAATAGACAAATTAACGAAGGTAGAAAAAAAAAAGGTGAATGTTGGACAGAAATATAAAACAACGTAGACATTATTGACGAAGGTGGACAGAAAAGATAAAAGTTAGACAGTAATTATAAAAAGTAGACAAAAGCGGAGTAAGACACACATAAAAGGAGAAAATGGTGGGATCTCCGCCACCTGCCACCCCAAAGGGCCGTTGAAGAGTGTCTACATTCTCAACAAATTGTTAAAAATGTAGATAAAATCATTCACAAGGTAGCCAAAATACTAGAGTAGGCAGACATAATAGTTTGAAAACGTGGATAGAATATTAAAGAAGTCATGTTAAAAAAAGTGAACATAATTTGGAGATATAACGTTAAAAAAGTTGATATTAAACAAAATCATTCACAAGGTAGCTAAAATACTAGAGTAGGTGGACATAATAGTTTGAAAACGTGGATAAAATATTAAAGAAGTCATATTAAAAAAAGTAAACATAATTTTGGAGATATAACATTAAAAAAAGTTGATATAATATTAAAAAAAAGAATAAGTTGACATAATATTAAATAAAGTGGACAAAATTTTAAGAAAGTGGACAGAATATATGAGAAGGTAGAGAGAAGTAACGAGAAGGGTGGACAGAAATATAACATATATACAAAAAAGATTCTCTGAAAAAAAAAGATATCTACCTTGAGGTGGATAGAATTTAAAAAAAAAAAAGTGGACAAAAAAATGCTTCCAAACCAGCCACGTGACTAGCGCTTGACAAGCATAAAATGTGGGGCGTTCAAATCAACTCCGACAAGAAATTCAACCAAGGGTAATTTGGGCAATATGGAATTTTTTATTGGAGACAAGGGTTTTTTCACAGTGCTTCAAATTATATAGAGTTTTTCACATGGTCACTTTTTCACAGGGGCTTAAAGACTATTTGTCAAAAAAAACAAAGCCTTGTTATATATGTTCAATTTGAAAAACTTGGAATTGATCGGAAAATATTTAATTTGCAGGCCTCACGTGGTATTCATCTTTACTTTTCCCTTCTTTTTTAAAATTTCTTTTCCTTGACTTTTCAGAGGCGTGGTTCCAATACGAACTCCCTTGCTACGCTTTGAGATAGAAGTGGATTATCCACTACCGCTCGATTATCTAAAGCATGGACGGTTGAGATTGAGATAGAAATCTCTCTCATGTTTTCAGTGTTATTTTTTTCTCTCTTCTCTATTTTCTTTACAAACTATGTTGCTTCCTCCATGACCACGACTCTTTTGAACTAAAAAGACCAGAAAAAGCAAAGAACTAAGAAGAAGAAGAAGAACAGAAGCGTGAGATCTTTTTGAACTTAGTTTTTAGGCTCTAGAAAATGTTATTGTCTTGAATTCTTCATAACATGTTCTCGTTCAAATCACTAATAACGATTTATTGAGTAAACAATAAATCACTCTATTTTTGTTAGAAAAATTAATCTTCTGAACTTAATTTTTAGTTAAACCACTATAATGCACAAAATGGAGCAGAATCCTTCCCAAAAGAAAAGAAGAAAAAAGATGGAACAAAAATAATTGATTTTGAAGTTTGAATTAAGAATCAAACAAAGGGGGAAAAAAAAAAAAATCCCTGAATAGGAAGGAAATTAAAAGGTTTCGAGTTATTAAAGTTTTGAAAATTTTGTTTTATTATTAATTAAATTGTACCGGAACCGCACCCCTTTCCAGAGAGCCAAACAGACTATCGTTAGTTTAAACTGTGAGCGTGATCGTGTGTGCCAAAAAAGAGAGCAAGAGAATTACAGGGACTTACAAAGCCAAATCCACCAGGTTTGCTGCTGAACCATTATATAATTATCAGCACAGTAGCTGTTGAGGAAAACTTTGAGGTAGGGAATCTCATCCACGATGGCACCTACACCTCCATTTTCTGTTCCTTTTGTGAGGGCCTCCGCGTACTGCTGGGGGGATTTGTACGGCTTCAATCTGGACTCATGAAAACCCATGTTTGTCAGGAATAGTTTCACTAATGAGTTCTCAAGGTAGCCCACATTCTCATTGCTCTTCATGAGATCATTAAAGCCAGTTGCAGCTGGATGGAGCACCGTCAACATTGAGGTCAGGTTCGCGGTGTAGCTCGACTGAAGTATAAGCACCACAAAGACCCATACTATCATAACGACTCTCGCTAAATTGCTTGCAATTGCCTCCTCTGCAGCAATTCATCGCCAAAATGGTGAGAAGAAAAAATGTTAGCTGCCAATACTATACCTTGAGAGGAGAACTCTATTTAATTTCCAGTTTGCAATTTGGGCAGCATGCATATATACTTTTGATGTTCCAAGTGTGATGTAGTATATTTTGTTATGAATATGATCTTACCAATGAAACAGGACTGGTACTGTCAGGTTTACTGGGGAAAAAGACCAGCAATCTATAAGTAATCTATTTTCATAAAGTGTGGAGAAGATGAAGTAGAAGACGGTGCCGGCCTGAAGACAAGTGTGGAGAAGATGTGACTGAAGACAAGTGTGGAACTGTGACTGAAGACAAGTGTGGAGAAGATGAAGTAGAAGACGGTGCCGGCCTGGTGGGAGGGTGGGCCTCGGAACTCTTTATTGAGGCGATGCTCGAGAACCCAGACGGCTAGGCCTGTAAAGAGGAAGAAGAAACCACTCACCATCCATAGGTTTGCCTTCAGCGGCTTCAGGAACATCCAGGCATAGGTATTGCGCTCGTCCTCCAGCGAAACCACCATGGACAGCCCTGTGGATGTGTAAGGCGTTGTAAAATCCACAATGTTTGCTCTGTTTGCTGTAATTGTCACATCCCCCACCACCGCGTCGTATAACTGCAATATTTGTGATCTCAATACGAAAAATGGGACACTGCGCAGAATCATAGAATAGAAGCGATACCAGTACTCCTACTAACCTCAGGGACTTGTCCAAGGAGTGCGTCATAACTCTCTCCCGAGCTCATAACATACTCGTACTGTAAGGCGTACGGCAGTCGCATCACTGCGGCTTCAAACACTTCGATCACAAATCCGCTGGCCGTGGTCTTGTTCGTCACCAGATCCCTTTGAGTGTTCAAGAACGCCTGGAATCCAGGCACTATCGGCCCCGGCACTGCCATCCTCAACGTCTCTCCGCCTGTGGGCTGCACAAATCCATTCGGTACCTCCATTGAGTCCCCCGGCCATATCACGGCTCCTAACAATCTGTTCTCATTACTATTGCTCGACCCATCTAATCGTCGAACCAGTCCATTTTTCGGCTTCCAGAACCCAACAGAGCGGCCCTTTTCACCAATGATATTCACTATCTGAAATGCTGATACGTTCAGCTCTCCTCCTACTAGCCTGAATTTTCCTGCCAGCCCGACGAACTCCGTAGTTAGTATAGAGTTCAGAAAACTCTGGCCAGTTTGCAACACTGGCAAATTCGACAATTCGGTGTTTGAAGGTGAAGGCTGGTTCCTATTTGGACCGGAATTGATAGGCCTTGCAGCTTCGCCCGCCATTGCGAGCGCAAATACAGCGTCGTAGGCCCAAATCCCGTAGGTACTAACTTCAGTGATATCAGAATTTGGATTCTCTTTCAGGAACTCTCTTTTCCATCTCCGCTTGAACGCCTTCAGTTTGTCTGATTTTGGGATGTAAGGTTTCACTCCCAGCACCCCTTGCATCGAATCGAGAACCACCGACGGATCGATGAATCCTATCAAGCTTGCGACACCATCGGTCACGATCCAGGCGAAGTCTTTGTCCATCATTCTGGCGGTCTTCGCGTTGGTGAAGATCCGAGAGGCCAAGGGGGACGTTACGTGCACCACAAACACCCGCGTCTGCATCGTCTTCAGCCTGTAGAGCTCGGCCTGGATCTGATCGACCGTGGCGGAGACGGGTACTGAGACCCGATAGGGGACCTGGGATCCAACGGCGTCGAGGGCATCGAAGAGGGACGGGAGGAAGGAGGAGCCGAAATCAGAGTCCTCGTAGATGGGGACCACCCGGCGCCAACCAAAGGCCTGTACAAGAGCAGCAATGGGCGCTGCGGTCGCTGAATCAATAACGGCCGCGCGAACAAAGTAGGGATTTTGTGACGGGGATACCGAGGGGCTTGTTGCCGAGTAGGAGATGACCGGCACGTGACATTTTGTGCCGACGTTGGCGAGGAAGGATGCGGAGACTGAACTCTGGGGACCAAGGATCGCAGTGACTCGGTGATTGGAGATGAGGTCGATGGCTGCAAGTCAACGGCGTTTAGTTAGTCAACGATTATTGTGTGTGCCGTATTTATATGGACATTTGCGGGGGAGAGTATACCGGCGGATGCGGCGGTGATGACGTCACTATGGCAGTTGCGGTAATGGAGGCGGAGATTGGTGGTGGAGTTGGGGCGGGCGACGTAGGAATCGGCGAGGGCCATCTTGATGGACAGGTGGCATATTTGGCCGACGGGGGAGTCAAGGTCGAGGATTATGCCGATGTCTACGGGGCTTCTGGGAGCGCTGGCACCGGCGGAGGAGGCCGCGGAGCAGAGTAGTAGGAGGAGGAGGAGGAAGGAGAAGAGAAGAGTCGTCATAAGTGAATTGCGACGAGAGAGGGGGCGGGTAGATAATGAAATTGGCAAGTGCATGAGAGGTGACATTAATTTTATAGGAACAAAATTAGGACTCGGAAAATTGTTTGTTCTGTTTGCGCGTGGAATCAGATTTCTTAGTTTTTGTAACTCCTTGATATGTGACATATGCATAACATCATCAATTCATTGCTGCATTGTAGGCATCTTAACTACAGCCCCTCGAAATAGGGGTTCGAGGGGCCAGCATTCATCAGTTTGATCCGAGTTTTGTAAATTTTTATAAAATTGAACCGAACTGATTAGATTTAGGACCCAAATCGAACCGACTCGTCGGTTCAGTTTTTCAATTTTTTCAGTTACGCCCATATTTTTTCACTATATCCAATATTTTTTAATCACTATTATATTTTCATCCTCTAATATCCTAATTTTAAATATCTAATACTCAAATTAGAAATAAGAAAAAAACTCTAACCTCAATGTGATGAAAATTTCATGTTCTAAAACTCTAAAACTGTATTTGTGCTCTTATTATCAAAACTCACTTAATTATTACTAACTTTTAATGACAAGAATGCAAAAGAAAAAACTGCACTAATATAAATATTATTCTTAATTGTGGTGGTTTACTAACATAGTTTTCACATGTTCAACATAAAAAAGAAGGTATTGCTACAAGTAATGAGATAAGATTCCATCAGTTTTTATTATGAATCACATGATTCAGTAAATTAAATTTGGGTGGGGTGATATATAAGGGTAAGAGATTCGGTTCGGTTCAGCCGGGTTGGTTCGGGTTTTAAAATCCAAAACCGAAACTCGACTGAATTAGAACGGTTAGGTTCGGTTCGGGTTTTGAGTTTCGATCAGTTATTTAAGTCATGCCCAAACTCTGCTCACCCTACCTCTTTCTAGCCCCCTTTCTCATAGACCTGATCCCGGCTCCGAAAACGGCAGTTTTCATTCCCCCCTATGAGCCCGGCCAGTTCTTGTCAGTTTTTTTTCGATTTCAATTCTTTAACTGTTTCTATTCCGTCGAATACTAATTTTTATATAAAATAATTAAACAAAATAATTTAAAAATAGGGCTTGAATTTGATCCTTATCATAGTTAAGTTGCTTACGCATCCTCATGGGGTCAGAGGAATCAAAACCCTCATAATTCTCTTATCTCAATCCCTGTACATTACCTCAATTGATGCCTTCCGTTCTGGCGGTCGTCATTTCCTTGAAGACTTCATTCCCTTCCCGTGCGATTTCTTGTTACTTTAGCACTGCTTTTATCCAATCATCAAGACATGCTTGAAGTTCCACTGATTCGGGGGACATACTTCTACGGGTTTGATCCAAAATACTCTCCTGCACTGATTGCTTTTTCCACAGCTACCTTTGACACCGTTGTTAGTAAGATTTATTTAGTAATAATTGCTATGATTTGAGAATTATGTTGAATGCTCCTTCCAGTATTACAGGATTGAAAATTTCATATCTTAAAAATCTTCACCTAACTCAAATGAATGGTTAGATAACTATCAAAGTCAGAATTCGAGCTTGATGAAGATCCTCATGATTTTTTGACTCTTTGCAATAATAGTTGTTGCATCTACTAATTTTAGTTGTAATCTCAACTTGACTATAGTTTGGTCATGACAGGAGATATTAATATTTGAATTATAAATTCTTCTATATTCATCATATGAGGCATAAATTTTTTTAACTTCATTAAATATAAAATTAACATCAACATCCAATTTTAAAATTTCATAATATGTAGATAAATATTCATGCAATCCATCTAATTTACTACGTCGATCAAAAACACTTGCAACTAAACAAATAGGTAAAATTATTTTAAAATATTCGTGTCATTTATTTTAAATATATGCAAATAAATTCACAATATTTTCATTTTCTTCCATCACACCACAAAAATTTATACACTCAATTAAAACTAAATGTGTTGTAGGATAATAAATATTGAATCATTAAAAAAATTTAAGATAAAAAAAATATTTTTGCATGCATCCCATTGATGAGGATATAAATTAATTTCACTAATATTGTTAGCAATAAAATCTACATAATAATTCTTTATAAGCATTACTATCATTAAGTAATTCATAATTTGAATTCCAACGAGTTGGAACATCCCGTGAAAATTGTTTGGGCCTCATATCTTATGATTACAATATTTTGCTCAATATTTAATTATTCTTGAATGTGTTCATAAATAGTGAAGTGCATGTCTAATAGGTTTAATATAATTTTCTAGTTATTTTAAACCAAGCACATATAAATTTAAAATATGACAAACACATCTTGTTGAGCATAGTGTGAACAAATAGTCCCATATCGGTTAGACTTGGGGATGGTCTTGGGCCTAACGGGTTAACCTTTTGGAATGGTGCCCCCAAGCCTTATAAGTGGCATCAGAGCCATGCCCCAGATTTTTAGACCATATGTGTGAAAGATCCCAGGGATGGACCGGGCCCAGGCCATTGCCCTATGGGACAGGGAACACAATCGGTGGGTGGACTGGCTGCTTCCTCCTCCGCTATGACGATAGGAAGGCCCGAAAGAGGCTGTGAGCCTGTGACTCTTTATTTGAAGGGAAATTGTTGAGCATAATGCGAACAAATAGTCCCACATCAGTTAGAGTTGGAGATAGTCTTGGGTATATAAGTGTTTGGGCTACTCCACCTAACAGGTTAACCTTTTGGAATGGTATTCCAAGCCTTATAATACATTGTTAAGTTATGGAGCCAGATTATTACCTTGACGGAGTCAACATAATTGTCCTGTAGAGACGGCGGAGCTTTCCTAGACATAGCGTTTGGACACGTTCAGAGTTTCAGGTTGATGGCAAGGATGGAGCGATAGCCTCCGGAGTGATGGAGTCTCCGGAGCGAAAATCACTCTTTAGCACCTAGTCGGAGGAGTACTCCGAAGCTACAAAGAAGAGTTACTCTTCGGAGGTGCAAAGCAGAAGCGGTTCATCTTGTAAGTGGCCCCATCTAGTCTGAAAGCAGTCTAGCTTGAAAGAGGCCCAGACCAACCTGGAGCGGTCCAGTCTAGAAGTTTGTTTGCCAGCGAAACTTGAAAAATACGTCAAGGATAGTTTAGAGATCTCACAACTTGTTATCCTAGTTTATCCTATAAAAGGGGATGCGTCGTCATTTGGGTTAAGTGTGATGAAACATTTATCTATTGAGTGTCATCGTACAGAGCGGCTATGAGAATTTTCTTCTTCCCCCTATAATCTCTCTGATAATAGTGGATTTGTGTGCGGCACCATGATTTTTCCCGATTTAGGCTTTCCACGTAATTTCTTGTGTCTGTAATTGAACTATATTTTTTGTATCTTTTCTTCATTCGCGTTGTTGTTGATCCCAATAACTGGTATTAGAGCGAGGTTTGTAATAGCGAACAAAGGAAAGATCAGAGTTGAAAGATTCAACAGGACAAACTTCAGGTTCTGAAAGATGCAGATTGAAGACTACCTGTACCAAAAAGATCTCTATCTTTCTCTTAGTAGAATGGCCCAAAAGTCGAAGGAGATGTTCGATAACGAGTAGGAGATCCCAGATCAGAAAGTCCTAGGGACGATCCGATAATCCCTGGCATCAACGATTACATTCAACGCCTTTAGAGAAAAGACGACCAAAGACTTAATGGCGGTGCTATTAAAGATATACGAGAAACTATTGGCTTCAAACAAGATTTTTTTGATGAAGAAATTGTTTAACTTGAAGATGGAGGAGAGCGAAAGTGTCGTTGAGCATCTCAATGAATTCAACACGCTAACGAGCTAGTTGGAATCCGTTGAGATCAATTTTGATGATGAAATCAGGGCGCTGGTTCTATTGTTCAGTCTGCAAGAGACCTGGGATGGTCTTGTGATGGCGGTGAGCAATTCCTGTGGGATAAGAACCTTAAAGTTCGATAATCCGATAGGTGTTCTTCTCAGCGAAGAGGCGCACAGGAAGTCATCGGGGTCAGTTGAGACATCAGGGAGTGCCCTGAGTGTCAATCGAAGAAGAAAATTGATGAATAGACAAAAGAAAAAGAATGACAAGTCCAAATCCAAATTAGGGAGAGAAAATTTAAAGTTGAGGGGTGCCGGGCGTTGGCGATGTGGTGAGAAGGGGCATATTCAGAGGGACTACAAGCAAAATAAGGGTGGATAAGACAAAATCAAAGAGAAGAATTCTACGTATGTCATAGAGAGTGACAGATCCGATGCTTTTGTTGGCCCAGAGGCCTTCCACTCTAGTTTTGATGATGATTAACTCATGTAGTTATGTTTACTAATAATCTTATGATATTTAGTTTCAGATACTTAACCAAGATATTAGTAGGTGATTAGCTTCAATAAAGGTGTTTTGGAGCTTTCACATGGTGATTCAAGAGCCTGAGCGTCAAAGTTCATATCTAGCACTCGTTGGAGTCAAGCTCGGTGGATCACGGTTTGGATCGAGTCGACTTGGAGAGGCGCTCTATAAGAAGACCTCGGTACATAGTTTAGTTTTATATTTAGATCCATTTGTTAAAGATTAGATAGCGTGATATGCTCAAGTTCACAACACACACACGTTTCATGTTTTGGATATTGGTTTTCGGTTTTTAGTTTAATCGATCTTAGTTTTCATGAATAGATTAAATCAATACAAGTTTACATGGTTTAATATATATTAGATTTGTTCTATATACATGTATGCTTTAACTATTTAAACAAACTTAGTTTGATAGTCTATTTCATGAGTTTGGTGCTTTGGTATTTTAACAAAACATATTTTCGGATTTAAAGTCAAAAACATTGATATATATATATATATATATATATATATATATATATATATATATATATATATATATATATATATATATTCATGTATATTGGATTATATCCATATACAATATGCTTCAAGTTGTTTCAAATATCATGTTTTTGTATTTGGATGAATTTTGGACAAAACGTATTTTCATTTCAAAAATCCTAGTTTTGGAAAATACGAAATTTTGATCACCTTGCTAGAATTAATTCTAAGGAATTGGTGAAGGATATTCCTTATTTGAAGTTTGAAAAAGACCGCATTTGTGGTGCGTGCCAACTTGGGAAACAAACCAAGTCTTCTTTCAAACCAATCAAGGATATCATATCAACTAGGCCATTAGAATTGATTCACATGGATCTTTTTGGACCAACTAAAACTAAAAGCTTAAATGAAAGTAGATATGTTTTTGTTTTACTTGATGATTTTTCTCGTTTCACTTGGGTTTTCTTTTTGGAGCATAAAGATCAAACTTTTTCGCATTTTAAGATTTTTCGAAAGAGGGTTGAAAAAAAAAAGGATTTTCGATTTTACGGATAAGAAGTGATAGAGGTGGTGAGTTTGTTAACCAACTCTTCATGACTTATTGTGATGAAAAGGGAATTAAGCATGAAATGTCATGTCCTAGAACTCCACAACAAAATGGAGTAGTTGAAAGGAAGAATAGAACTCTTCAAGAAATGGCTAAGACTATGATAAGTGAATATGGGCTCCCTCAATACTTATGGGCCGAGGCCGTAAACACCGCATGCTACATATCAAACCGTATTTATTTGTGCAAAAATACTTTCAAAACCTCTTTTGAAATTTATCATTTAAGAAAACCAAATGTTTCATACTTTAAAGTTTTTGGATGCAAGTGTTTTGTTTTGAATACTAAAGATATTTTGGGTAAATTTGATGTTAAGGCTTATGAAGCAATCTTTGTTGGATATTCTAGTTCTAGCAAAGCTTATAGAGTATTCAATAAATCATCTCATACTATTGAAGAATCTATGCATGTTAAATTTGAAGAATCTTATACTATTGTTGAGAATATTGTAGAGATTGACTCATTAGGTGAGGACATGGAGAAAATTTCCTTGAAGGACTCACCCATCCAAGATGACAAGCAAAAACCTATTGGTGAAGTTCAAAAGGATGAAGTGGAAAAATCTCAACCACTTTCTAAAGATTGGAGATACGCTACAAATCATCCAAAGACCTTATCATAGGTGATGTATCAAAAGGGGTAACTACTCGCTCCAAACTCCATGAATTGTATGGAAATTTTGCATTCATATCTCATTTTGAATCCAAAAACATCCTCGAAGCCGAGGGTGACTCATATTGGTTGCTAGCTATGTAAGAAGAGCTCAATCAATTTGAGCGCAACCAAGTTTAGCACCTTGTTCCTAGACCCCATGATAGACCAATAATTGGTACTAAGCGAATTTTTAGGAACAAGTTGGATGAGTCAGAAAATGTTATTAGGAATAAGGCTAAGTTAGTGGCCCAAGGTTACACTCAAGTTGAAGGAATCCACTTTGAGGAGACTTTTGCACCCGTAGCACGGCTTGAAGCCATACGGATCACACTAGCTTATGCATCTTTTAAAAATTTTAAACTTTTTCAAATGGATGTAAAAAGTGCATTTTTAAATGGTTTTATTGATGAGGAAGTTTATGTTGAACAACCTCCCGGTTTTGTAGATCATGTTCATCCAAATTTTGTTTTCAAACTTGATAAAGCATTGTATGGTTTAAAACAAGCTCCAAGAGCTTGGTATGAAAGGCTTTCTAGTTTTCTTCTTTCAAATTATTTTGTTAAAGGCAAAGTAGACACCACACTATTTACTAAATATGTTGATAGTGACATTCTTATAGTTCAAATATATGTTGATGATATAATCTTTGGTTCTACTAATGAGTTACTTTGCAAGGAGTTTGAACAATGCATGCAACGTGAATTTGAGATGTCATTAATGGGTGAATTGAACTATTTTCTTGGACTCCAAATCAAGCAAATGCGTGATGGGATATTCATATATCAAGCCAAGTACTCCAAGGAACTCATCAAGAAATTTGGACTTGAAGACTCAAAAATTTGCAACACTCCCATGGCTACCACCACCAATCTTGATAAGGATAACCAAGGTAAGTGTGTTGATATAAAATTATATAGAAGCATGATTGGTAGTTTGTTGTATTTAACGGCTAGTAGGACGGATATTATGTTTAGTGTGTGTCTTTGTGCTAGATTCCAATCGTGTCCCAAAGAATCTCATTTAATTACGGTAAAACGCATTATTCGTTATATTAAGGGCACTATTGGAATGGGTCTTTGGTATCCGAAAACCGGAGATTTCTCAATGACGAGTTTTTCGGATGCCGACTATGCGGGTTGTAGAGGATAGGAAGAGTATTAGTGGAACATGTCAATTTCTTGGTAATTGTCTTGTTTCATGATCTTCCAAGAAACAAAATTCGGTAGCCCTCTCAACCGCCGAGGCGGAGTATGTTGCGGCAGGGGCTTGTTGTGCACAAGTCCTTTGGATGAAACATACTCTCCTTGATTATGATTTGCATTATGACCATATAAAATATTTTGTGATAATACTAGTACTATTCATATGACTAAGAATGCAAATCAACATAGTAAGACCAAGCACATTGAGATTCGATATCACTTCCTTAGAGATCATTTTGAGAAAGGTGATATTGATATTGATTATGTTTCTTCCAATTTTTAACTTGCCGATATTTTCACTAAACCACTTGAGTATAATAGATTTTCTTTTATATGTGATGAACTTAATGTTTGTGTTGTTGAATAAGGAAGTTTTCTTACTAATAAATCCCTTTTTGATGTATGACAAAAAGGGGGAGAAATATGTGATATGATTTGGTGTTTTATACTTGTTTTATACTTGTTTCATTGTGATTTGGTGTTTTATACTTGTTTTATACTTGTTTCATTGATGGTGTTTTATGGTGTTTTATTGATGTTTCTCTCATAATAAATTGTTTTATACTTATTTAATATAGTATTATTTGAGGGAGAGTTTTTACCTCCTCTTTATATCTTGTGTTATAGCCTATATGTTTTGTCATCATCAAAAAGGGGGAGATTGTTGGCCCAAAAGGTTTCACTCTCTATTTGTTTAAGTTTTGATGATAACAAAACACATAGAAGCTATTTGGTACTAATAAGTTGTTTAGAATGAGTTTCAGGTTTGTACTAGTCATGATGGTCTTTCCAAGTTATTGCAAAGAATTATGATGCTAAAAGGCAAATGTCACAAGAGGACGTTTTTATTGAAGAGAAGGCTCTAGCTTGGTGTAACGCGGCTCAGAGACTTTCTCAGTTTTTATAATTTTTAGTGTGTTAAAGAATAGTGTATAGTGTTGAAGCTCAATATTCCCCACACACAAGATTTTGCACATGATTTTTCTAAAAGATGTTTCTCCTATATACAAATATTTTTAAACATATTCTAATACTTACAAACTCTATTTTATATAGTATACCAAGTCTTGATCAAAATTAATTTGAAAATTATCAAGATCTTCAAAATCTTTTTCAAAAGAACTGTTTTTGGCCTGTTGCGGTCGACCGGACGGTCGACCGGCTCTGTTTCAGGTCAGAACGGTCGACCGGGCGGTCGACCGCACTTCTGACCGTTTGGGTGCGTGCATGTGTGCACGTTTCCCAGTCGACTGGGTGGTCGACCGGACCCCATTTCGGTCGACCGAGCTTCGGCCGACTGAAAGCACCCATGTTTCTGTTTGTTACGATCGACCGGGCGGTCGACCTGGGCTGGCAACGGTTATAATTTTTGAAAACCGGTCGACCGGCCGGTCGACCGTGAGCTTAATTTCAGCCCAAACGGCTAGTCTTTTAAACACGTTTTAAAACATGGTTTTCTTCTCTAAACGAATTTGAGGGCTGGATTTGGGTCTAATCTTTCCTAATTATTCATTATAACAGTTTACTCTTTAATCCCTACCTTTATCCTATAAATAGGGATGTTTAGGGTTGAGGTGATGACAACAATCCTTTGCAAAAAGAAATCAAGTTTAAGTCTTTCAAAAGAAGTTTTTGCTCTCAGTTTTTGTGCTCAAAATTCTCTCTTTTTACTGAAGTTTTTGATTCAAAACTCTCTTCAACTTTATTTTCTTTTTCACTTATAAAACTTGAGCTTCAATCCTACACATTATTCTCTAGGGTTTTTGTAAGGGAAAAAGTTTTTCAAGAGAGTATTTGTGGTCTTTTGATCACCAAGATATCATTATATTTGTGGCTCCACTACCTCTGGACTAGAGGAGTGTGATTGAGGAGTTGGGTACTCCCTTGTGGTTATAATCCTTTGTGAAAGTTATAGTGGTTAGAAATCCTTCTGGGTGAGGCGGGGACGTAGAGCTGGGTGCTCGAACCTCGAAATAAATCTCTGTGTTTGCGATTGGTTTATTTGTGTTAGTTGCTTTATATTTATTGCTATATTGTTGATCAATACTCATACAACAAGATTGCATTGTTCACCTCAAACTCTTATCTAGAGGAATCACGAGGAAGGAGTTCAGAGCCCTTCACGGGGTATTCGGCTTCTAATCTTGTTTCGGGCGATCGTTGCATCATAACATTTTAAATTTGTGTATTGATTAGCATTATCACCTATTCACCCCCCTTCTAGGTGATTTCAACTTCAACAATCGACAGCTGATACTTTGAGTATCAGTCTGTTGTTGGCAGGCCTAGTAAGCTGTCGACAGGAGAGCTTCTCAACAGCCAAGTATTTGATCGTTGCACATTGTTGACAACCCAACAGGATTGTCGACAACACTTGTGAGTCGTTTAGACAAAATTTCAAGTAAAATGAGATTTTTTTTCTTTTCAAACTGTTTTGTCTCATTCCCATATGGGTATATTTCACTTCATTAGAACTTTATCAGTGTTTTAATGATTGAGTTTACTCTCTAATTATTTCTACCCTTTTCCTATAAATAAGGGTCATTAGAGAGAGTGCTAAGAAGAGTTTTTACATGATTCTTTAAGGGAAAAATTTGTGTTTAAATGTTTTGAAAAAGTTTTGGAAAAAAAATCAAGAAAAAAAAGTTTTTGGAAATTCAAGTTTCAAGCTTCAAATCTCTATTTCTTCAAGAAAATTTTCCCTAGTGTTTTCTAAAGATCTTCATTTCAAAACTTTTAGTTTTCTCACAAACTTGAGCTATCATTGCAAAATCTATCCTCTAAGATATTGTATTGCGAGATTTTAGTTTGTGATCTTTCTGGTCACCAAGGATTGTAACTTTCTCTTTGTTTTGTGCATTTGGCTTTGTACCTTGGCTTTGTGCCCTCCCTCTTGTGTAGAGGTGATTTGCTTTGTGCAATTGGCTTTATGCCTCTTCTTTTGTAGATGATTGATGTTTATATCTTTTGTGGAGTTCTATTGTGGAGATAGTAGAAATTCTTCACGCGGTGAAGATGAGGACATAGAGCTTGATGCTCGAACAATAAAATATATCCTTATGTTTGCGTTTGCTATCTCTCAACTCAACTCTACTTGTTTATATCTTACATTGATATTATTGCTCATCTATATATGCTTGATATTGTGCCTACACTTGTATTGATCTAAGAGAGCTATTGAAGCACTTCAACTCTTATAAAAAAGAATCTTGAAGAGAAGTTCTAGAGCCCTTCAACGGGAATTCAAGTTCACTCTTTGAAAATTATTTGTGTTAGCGTAAAAGTTTTAAATTTTGTATTTGATTAGCACTTCCCCTATTCACCTCCTCTAGGTGAACTTTCACCCTCCACATGACGTCTGGTTCTGGAGCGTCAATTTTAGTTGCTTCATTGGAGTTAGATGTCAGAGTGCGGTATCGAAGACTTGGGCATATGAACGAGAAGGGAATGAAAGTTATGCTCTCCAAGGATAAGCTATTGGGGTTGAAATCTATAGATTTAGAATTATGTGAAGACTACATCTATAGGAAGCAGCGGAGAGTCAGTTTCTCAAAGATGAGAAAGACTCCGAAGATAGAAACGTTGGAGTTAGTTCATACCGATGTATAAGGTAAGGTCAGTTTCCTCTCTCAGAAGCTCATTATATTTTATGACTTTTATTAATTGTTCTAGTAGAAATGTCAGGATTTATTTCTTGAAGCACAAGTCAGATGTGTTCGATGTGTTTAAGAAATGGTTACCCCAAGTTGAGAATAAATCAAGTCAAAAGCTAAGTGCCTGAAGTCTGACAATGGGAGTGAATATTGTGATGGCAGATTCGCAGAGTTCTGTGCGAGTCCGAGAATCCGTACAGTGAAGATGGCTCCAGGAAACTCTCATCAGAATGGGTTGACGGAGCGCATGAACAGGACAATTCTGGAGTGTGCAAAAAGCATGTAGATACACGTTGGAATACCCAAGCAGTTCTGGGCAGATGCAGTCAACACAGAGTATATTTCGGTGCCTTGAACTATAGGATACCAGAGGAGGCATGGACCAAAAAAGAGGTAAACCTGAACCACCTGCATACTTTTGATTATATCTCATATGTCCATGTGGATCTAGATCACAAGAGCAAGTTGGATCTGAAGTTCAAGAGGTGCATCTTCATTGGATACGGAACAAGCGAGGACGGTTATCAGTTTTGGGATCCAGAAAACTAAAAGATCCTTAGACAAAAAGATGTGGTATTTAGTGAGAAGAAGATGTACAAAAACTTGTTGACGAAGAGAAATACTTCAAAGAAGAATCCCGGAGTGGCATCTTGGAGCACTCTGGAACAACAGGATGCCGCGGAGTCAGAGTTCATCGAACTTGATGATGTTCCTGTGGAGAAAGTTCGAAACATTCCGAAAGGCAATGAGGAACTTTGAGTAGAGCCTACGACACCCCAAAGCGAGTTAAGGGGATCAACCAGGACAACCAGAGCTCCAAAGAGATATTCTCCTGCCTTACACTATCTGTTGTTGACTGACAGTAGTGAGGCCGGGTGTTATGAGGAGGCTTTGCAGGTGAAAGACAATATCAAGTGAGAGCTTGCTATGGATGATGAGATAGAGTCTCTCATGAAGAACCAAACATGAGATTTGGTTGAATTGCCTAAAAGCAAGCGAGCCCTATATAACAAGTGGGTCTACCGGTAGAAGAAGGGGCGTGATGGCACCAAAAGGTACAAGTCGAGGATGGTTGCGAAGGGATTTCAATAGCGGAAAGGTATTGACTTTAACAAGGTCTTCTCTTATGGTGTGAAACTAACTACTATTAGATTTGTCCTAAGTATTATGGTAGCAGAGAACTTACATCTAGAACAACTAGATGTTAAAACTGCTTTTTTCCATGGTGATTTGGAGGAGGACATCTACATAATCCTGCCACAGGGTTATATCATGCCGGGAAAGGATCAATTGGTTTGCAAGCTCAAGAAGAGTCTCTATGGCTTGAAACAGGTTCTGAGACAGTGATAACTGAAGATCGACAGATTCATGGTGAGTAGTGGATTCACAAGGCTGCAAGCTGGCCACTGTTGCTATTTCAAGTGATTTAAGAATTCCTACATTATACTACTACTGTATGTAGATGATATGCTTGATATCGGATCAAGCATGAAGGAGATTGTGAATTTCAAAGTCAAGTTGGCAGAAGAATTCTCAATGGAGGACTTGAGTCAAGCGAAAAAATTCTTGGAATGAGGATCCGCAGAGAGAAAAGATGCTGTTAAAAATATCACAAGCCGGTTACATGGAGAAGATGCTTAAGAGGTTTAACATGTTGGATGCTAAACTTACGAACGTCCCTCTCGGAGGTTACTTCGAGCTCTCAAAGCACAGGCTCCGATAACGGAAGATGAGAAGGCGCTCATTTCAGAGATGCCATATGCATCAACTGTGGGCAGCTTGATGTATTTATGATCTGCACGAAATTAGACATTGTTCAAGCAGTGAGAGTTGTCAGCAGATATATGAGCAATCCTTGAAAGGATCATTGGAGAGCAGCAAAGTGGATCTTGAGATATCTCAAAAAGAGTTCAGATATTACATTGTGAAATGATGGCACAGACGTCTCTTTGCACTTATATGTAGATTCTAACTTTGTGGGTCATGTAAATAGTCGAAAAAGTACTACTAGTTATGTTTTCACTTTGGGAAGTGGAGCAGTGAGCTGGGTATCGAGGCTATAAAAGGTAGTAGCCTTGTCTACTGATTGGTCACTAATGTTGCATATTTAATGTCACATTTTCATACTTATTTTAGAATAAAAGCCTGCATTGTCCTAATTATTTGTTTGATTTATTTGCAGGCCCAATCCTTAAGGAGATGAAGAGAAATAAGCCCAAACGCCCACCAGAATTTTAAATTAAATCAGAGTTAATTCGCACACATACAATCAGGGCAAAATCAAGAGGTTGAAACCGGTTGAGAAGAATCCTCTCAGAATCGATCGGTTAAAGCCAAGAATCCAAGGCCATTTCGTCAGAATCCGGAGCTCAAACGAAGAAACCAACAAAGGATAAAGTCAGAAGAAACTTCCAGGATGACCCACCAACAGGGTGTGGCCATCTGGCCACACCCTGGCCGCGGAAACGCGGCTTGGGCCGCGTTTCCGTGGCTTTGTTGGGGAGTTAGGGGGAGCGTTTGCTCCCCCGAGCTCCCCGGGATCCTGGTTGTTGGGTATTTGCCTATAAAAGCCTGTACTTTCGCTGAAAAAGGACGGGAATGCAGATTAGGATTTAGCCTAGTTTTAATTCTTTGTAGTTTAGGTTTTTCTTTTCTTGTTATGTAATTTGTATGTAACTTAGGGTAGAAGAAGATTCATGTAAGTAAGAGAGAGAGGCTGAAGTTGAGAGTGACACCGACGATGTACCCTCCTCCTTTCTTCCATTGTCTCTGCAATTAATAAAGGTAAAAGTTCTTTTTATGTTTGTATTTTCTTTTGTTTCGTCTTCCTCTTCTACTTTACCTTGGTTGTTGTTGTTGAGTGTACAAGTGAATTCCAAAGCCAGTATAACTAAGCTACGTGAGAGCCAGCGATAGTTCATGAAGACATTCTCCTCTTCCAAGATCCGCATCACTTCGTTCTTCTTATGCTTGACGATATAATGTGCACGGGGACCGAGCTCGAGTTTATGATC
The DNA here is from genome assembly GCA_038442645.1 of Agave tequilana. Taxonomy (NCBI): domain Eukaryota; kingdom Viridiplantae; phylum Streptophyta; class Magnoliopsida; order Asparagales; family Asparagaceae; genus Agave; species Agave tequilana. The sequence goes on from JAVJIF010017822.1 coordinate 27,508, forward strand.
TATGCGTTGAACGCCTCCGAAGCAAAAAGATAGAACTTGCAAAAAGGTTTCCAAGTAAGTCATCAATCAACCTAGGTAAGTATCTCTTCACTTTTCTTTCTTTCTTTTCTTTCTTAGTTTAGATCACCAACCACTTCTTTCAAATCGTTTTCATTCTTCTTTCCACTTCATTGTACATAGTCGCTTTCTTTTGTTTTCTGAATTTTCCACCTTCTTCATCTTCCATTTTCTTCTAACTTTAATATAACTTTCTTTTTCATTTTCATAACTTTAAAATAGAGAAGAACCTTCGCTTTTCTTCTTAACGATTTCAATAAAGAACTGTAACGCTTCCATCGCAAACCCTCCTTGTGGATCACGACCCGCATAGCCACTTGATATAGTGGAAGAATTGAGCACTTGCACATATTCTTTCTTAAGTTCTATAATCTCGTATTTTGTGTGCAGGTTTAGCCTCAATCAAATTTTGGCGCCGTTGCCGGGGAGGGTAACATGTTTTTTATTAAAATCTGAATTTTTTTTGAAATTTTTTTTAGAACTAAACGAATTTTCTTCTCTGTTGCAGGTTATAGGGCAATCAAAGCAGAAAATTATTATTGCAGTGACATACAAGTGGCCTTGAGCCTCTGCTCCAAAAAGCAGAGACCAAGGGCCCTCTGAATTGCCGCGTTTCCACGGCAAAAGCCGCGGATCCGCGGCAAGGAAGAGCTGACTACTAACAGCTTTTTGCAGGGCTGCTTAGTTTGCAAATTCTAGTTTGCTGTAATTATTTATTTCTTATATGCCATCACAAAAACCTGCTAATAATCAACAGTAAAAAGTTTGTTGCAAAAGTTAAAAATTGATTAGACGTTTACATTTTAGGCACGTGTCTTTTCAATTCATTTACTTTTACTGTTGAAGAGTGCTGGAGCAAGGTACGTCTGCATTGCATGTAGCATAGGACTCACTTCTTGGTTGATTTATATCGCTTTGAGTGAATCTTACATATCTTGTACACTTGCACAAATTGATCTTAAGGGCACTAACCCATTAACAAGATAAGGTGGGGATTTAATCACCCTTCCTTAGCCCAAAAATCACATTTCAAGCACTCACTAACCCAAGCCTAACTAAAATTGAGTAGACGTTGGCCCTAGGGACATCTCGGACTCAATTAGGAGATTATCCTAAGGGGGAAAAATGTTGGAATCTAACTCCTGCAAAATCAGTGTCTAGGAAAGGGATTGAGGGCCGAAAGCCCGAAGGTTGGTGGTTATTTAATTAAGGAACGTCTTTGACGGAAAACCTCCCACCAACCTTGCCCTGACCTGGCTGATTAGCTTGTGGTTAAAGTCTACATTAGACCTCCCGTGGACAGTCTAACCAGTTAGGAGTCGTCTAGGTCCTAAGTCTACCCTAACTTAGGCTAGAATTTTCTCTTTTTTGTTTGTTTATTTGTTTGTTTTTCTTTGTTTGTATTCTATTGTGTGATATGGACTACAATAATAATTTTTTCAACTACAATAATAATCCATATTACACACCGACTTCATTTTCGGATATTACCAACCCGGCATATCATAACTTTGACCAACCTAGTGTGCCGGATTGGTCTTATCCGAATCAATATGATCCATACCCCCCATCTAATAACTATAATTTCCATAATGATTTCAACTCTTCACCGAGTCAGTGGGGATTCACCTCCCCCGAGCATAATTTCCAACCACCTTGCCCTCCTTCTCCACCTAGTCCACATTATGTTCAAGATTCATACTCAGTTCCACCCGTCCAAAATAGGAAACCATCAATTATGGAAATGAGTATGCGTGAGTCCAAACACAAATCCCAAAATCTGATGGACTCACAATTTCACTACCATTTCCAAGACAATTCTTCATCTTTTCATCAAAATAATGAACCTATCAACTATGAAAAGATGCTTGAAGCCATGACTCAGGCTCAAAACACTCGTAATCGTGACATAGATATGATGGTCGAATCTCTACGTTCCCACCGTCCTGATGTCACTAACTATTCTGTTAGAGCCGAAGAGTCATGTAGTTTTGGAAATCAAGATTCCATTTCAGCACAACCATTTGAACTTACCCAAACTCCAAATGATATTGATAGTTTGGCTAGTTTACCTTTTCCTGAAATAGAACTTGAAAATGATTATGATCCTGAACCCCAACTTAGTGATTCAATTCTATTTCCTGATTCGATTATGACTCCGGTATCTTCACCTGACTTCAATCTTTTTCCGGAGTCAACATTGGATCCTGTACCAATTCATAAAGAAATTGAATCATCCATCTTTGAGGATCATGTTGAACTTGACCAACTTTACAATTTTGAAAATCCCATGGATAAATTGGCAAGTTCTCCATTTTTTGATATTGAACTCAATGAGATATGTGACCTAGATTCTCACATATGTGATCCAGTTCAACTTTCTGAATCAATATTGACTCCTGTTTTATTACCAAACTTGAATAATATTCTAGAGTCAGTTTTGATTCCCCCACCTATCATTCCTGAACTGGAATCACCCATATTAGGTCACATTCCATTGTTGGAAAATACATGTGGACTTGAGTTTCAACTTCTTGACTTGGACCCAATTCCTGAATCAATTTCGACTCTTGAACCTTTACTTAATTTAAGTCACCTTCCTGAGTCGGTAATAGTTCCTATCCTTCATGAGTCCAAGTCAATCATTCTATCATTTCATACTCCATTCTGGGACGAGGTGGTTGATAAATTTGACTCCGAAATCAATTATGAAATATGAAAATTAGATGGGGTAAAATATTTAATAAAGATCCTTCATGAATTTATCTTTTTAATGGGTTATATTAAAGATATTGCTGGTGGGTTCCTCCGAGACCCAAGAAAAGTGGATTGGGCTGTGTTTCGTGGACCAATCAGACCACCACCGGAACCACCACCTTAAGGTAACCTTTTCCTTTCCTTTCGTCTTTTTCATGCATCTATGCATTAATTCATACATTGAGGACAATGCATGAGATAGGTGTGGGGGAGGGTCTAACATAACTTTTCTTTTTCTTAAAAAAAAAATTAACATTTTTCTTTACTTTTAAAAACTTTTTGAAAAATAGAAACAATATTTTGACTTATTTTTGTAAGAAATTAAGTTAATTTTAAGGAATAGGAAAATACAAAATTAGGATTTCTTATACTTGGTCAAAATAAGATTATTTGTTTGATTTTTAGAGTTAGGAAGATAATTTGTCAAAGTAATTTAGTCTTGATCTTTACCTTGATGAAATATGCACACTTCATACACTTACACACTTAGGGTTCAAAAACAAAGATTCTTATGCCATATAAAAAATATATATATATAAACAAATCTAATTATTGATTAGCTAGGTGCTTTGGCCTAAGAAAGCCTTAGTATTTATGCAAAAGATAATTAGATGAGTTTGAAAAAAAAAGAAAAAAAACAAGTCTAATTATTGATTAGCTAGGTGCTTTGGCCTAAGCAAGCCTTAGTATTTATGCGAAAGATGATTAGATAAGTTTGAAAAGAAAGATCCTCTGATTAAGCTGGGTATTTGTGCCTAATAAAGCATAAGTATTCACGCCTAAAAGGGGTACATCATATAATAAAATCCTTAGTTTTGTAGCCTTATTTGCTCGAGTCTTAAGTCCTAGGGGTGTCTTCTCACCTGGTGCCCTAAGACCGTCTGGTTTGGGAGTCATCGATTAAAGGCTCGTTACATGGGCAGATTAGAAAGCCTAAACTAAGGAATAATACCACTAAAAATATATATATATATATATACACAAATAAAATAAGGCATAAGAGTTAGAGTTAATGAACCCTTAGTCAAAATTTTCACAGTCACAAGGTGCATATGACTTAGGGTAAAGTAATAGACTAGATGAGAAGTACAATTTGACTCCTTACTTTGATTGATAACAAATTTTTGAATAGAGACTAAGTTTAGGAATGAAAAATTTGGTTTTCCTATAACTTATAGATTGCTTAGATCTTACAATCATATTTCAAATATTTTTCTCTTTCAAAATGCTTTTCAAAAATACTAACTCTTTATTTCTCTTTCTTTATGGATTTTGTGGGTGCAATCCGCTGAAAACCCTCATGAGACAAAACTCGTCCTCTAGGGGAAACCTAGAGGTTTAACGGCTTGTTGCACATGCTCAGTGCAATCGCGCGACCTGCGAAAGTGGTCTAATAATCCTTAGTATAGTTTAGTTGTTTTGCTCGAGGACGAGCAAAAGATAGGTATGGGGGTGTGATTGGTCACTAATGTTGCATATTTAATGTCACATTTTCATACTTATTTTAGAATAAAAGCCTGCATTGTCCTAATTATTTGTTTGATTTATTTGCAGGCCCAATCCTTAAGGAGATGAAGAGAAATGAGCCCAAAAGCCCACCAGAATTCTGAATTAAATCAGAGTTAATTCGCACACATACAATCAGGGCAAAATCAAGAGGTTGAAACCGGTTGAGAAGAATCCTCTCAGAATCGATCGGTTAAAGCCAAGAATCCAAGGCCATTTCGTCAGAATCCGGAGCTCAAACGAAGAAACCAACAAAGGATAAAGTCAGAAGAAACTTCCAGGATGACCCACCAACAGGGTGTGGCCATCTGGCCACACCCTGGCCGCGGAAACGCGGCTTGGGCCTCGTTTCCGCGGCTTTGTTGGGAAGTTAGGGGGAGCGTTTGCTCCCCGAGCTCCCCGGGATCCTGGTTGTTGGGTATTTGCCTATAAAAAGCCTGTACTTTCGCTGAAAAAGGACGGGAATGCAGATTAGGATTTAGCCTAGTTTTAATTCTTTGTAGTTTAGGTTTTTCTTTTCTTGTTATGTAATTTGTATGTAACTTAGGGTAGAAGAAGATTCATGTAAGTAAGAGAGAGAGGCTGAAGTTGAGAGTGACACCGACGATGTACCCTCCTCCTTTCTTCCATTGTCTCTGCAATTAATAAAGGTAAAAGTTCTTTTTATGTTTGTATTTTCTTTTGTTTCGTCTTCCTCTTCTACTTTACCTTGGTTGTTGTTGTTGAGTGTACAAGTGAATTCCAAAGCAAGTATAACTAAGCTACGTGAGAGCCAGCGATAGTTCATGAAGACGTTCTCCTCTTCCAAGATCCGCATCACTTCGTTCTTCTTATGCTTGACGATATAATGTGCACGGGGACCGAGCTCGAGTTTATGATCTATGCGTTGAACGCCTCCGAAGTAAAAAGATAGAACTTGCAAAAAGGTTTCCAAGTAAATCATCAATCAACCTAGGTAAGTATCTCTTCACTTTTCTTTCTTTCTTTTCTTTCTTAGTTTAGATCACCAACCACTTCTTCCAAATCGTTTTCATTCTTCTTTCCACTTCATTGTACATAGTCGCTTTCTTTTGTTTTCTGAATTTTTCACCTTCTTCATCTTCCATTTTCTTCTAACTTTAATATAACTTTCTTTTTCATTTTCATAACTTTAAAACAGAGAAGAACCTTCGCTTTTCTTCTTAACGATTTCAATAAAGAACTGTAACGCTTCCATCGCAAACCCTCCTTGTGGATCACGACCCGCATAGCCACTTGCTATAGCGGAAGAATTGAGCACTTGCACATATTCTTTCTTAAGTTCTATAATCTCGTATTTTGTGTGCAGGTTTAGCCTCAATCATCTACGACGGAGGATGAGTATGTTGTAGTGACAGAATCTTGCAAGAAGTTGATTTGGCTAAAGGATTTTATGAAAGAGCTTGACAAGGAGCAGGTGACTCCTTCACTGCACATTGATAGCCAGAGTGGTATATATCTTGTCAACAATCTAGTCTATCATGATAGAACTAAGTACATTGATATGCGGTACCACTTCATCCGCATTCTTTTGAAGGATGATGTGTTATCACTGGTGAAGATACACATGAGTCGAAATCCCGCAGACATACTGATCAAGGTGGTCACGACAGAGAAGCTGAGACCTGCTCAGCCTCCGTTGTTCTTCTAGGGTGAAGATCTGGAGTTGAATCGCAATAAATGCCACTGAGTTGAGAGTCAGAGTACAAGAGGGAGAGAAAATAGAGTGCCGCTGCTGTGACAATAATCAGTCTCCAAGTGAAAGACTGTTAAGTTGTAGAGCCAGATTATTGCCTTGACAGAGTCAACACGATGGTCCCGGAGCTCCGGCAGAACTTTTCGGGACATGGCATTTGGACGAGTTCAGAGTTTCAAGTTGATGGTAAGGACGGAGCGATAGCCTCCGTAGTGACGAAGTCTCCAGAGCGACAGCCTCCGGAGTGATGGAGTCTTCGGAGCGAAAAATTACTCCGTAGTACCTAGTCGGAGGAGCACTCTAAAACTACAAAGCAGAGTTACTCCTCAGAGATGCGAAGCAGAAGCGGTCCAAACTGAAAGCGAATCAACCTAGACCAGCCTGGAAGCGAGCCCAGACTAGCCTAAAAGTGATCCAGTTTAGAAGTTTCTTTGCCAGTGAAACTTGGGGAAACGTCAAGGATAGTTTAGAGATATTACAACTTGTAACCCTAGTTTATCCTATAAAAGGGTATGCATCATCATTAGGGTTATATGTGATGAAGCATTAATCTATTTAGTGTCATTGTACAGAGCGATTGTGACGATTCTCTTTTTCCCCCTGTAATCTTTCTGATAATAGTGGATTTGTGTGTGGTGATTGTAAAATGAAAGCGATAAGAATTACCGTGTAGCTTTGAGCTAACGGGTCATGTCCACGAGGAGGAATGCGATGAAAGCTTTTCGGTGTTTTTGTTTAAAAAGCAAATAATGGTGTTATTTTTTTCTTAGTTGAAAAGAGAATGAAGAAAAGGGAAATGATTAAAAGAAAAATTGAAAATTTAGATAAGGTTTGGGATAAGATGATCTTTAAAAAGTGTTGAAAATTGTTTGGTTGTTTTTAATATAGGAAGAAGAGCTGGGCTCACTATCTCACTACTCAACGATGTGTCTTCTCTTGAAATTCTTAGTGCCTCAACTTGATCATAAGCAAAAACTTAAGCTTAAGTTTAGAAAGTTTTAAGCAAAACAAATAAGATAGTTTGGAAAAGTTAACTCTTTTTCTTAAGAAATCATCTTGAATTGAATGTTAAATCATCAAGTCTTTCAAGTATGAAATAAAAATAAGTTCAAGTGATGTTTTTAAAAGAAGTAGAAGTTTAAAAATCCAAACCCATCCTCATGTGCCTTCAAGAACACTTTCAAAGAAGAAAGGCTTAGTTTAGGCATGAATATGATTCCATTGGGTCTTTACATCTAAGCCATTCAAAAACAAGAGGGATCGAAGAGAGGGAAGCTAGTGAGCTCAGAAAACAAATTTAGCTACTCATGGAAGATGAAAAACAAGACATGTAAATAAGGCAAGACATACCCGTGAATTGGAGTGGAAGAAGAGAAAGCTTGGTCCTTTATTGATGTCATTTCAATCTTCATATTACAATCACCCTATTCCTCTCTCTCTCACTAGTACGTGCACTGAATTACAAATTAGAAAACAGAGATACAACTTTTATACTATCTAACAAAGAACCTAAACCTTAAAAATAAAGAGAAAAACTTAAACGAATTTCGGTCCCTTTTTCTCTAAAAAATATAGTATTTATAGGCAAAAATCAAACGGGAAAGGGCGTACGAAGATAGGGGGAGCAAACGCTCCCCTAACAAACTCAACAAGGCCGCAGAAACGTGGCTTTAGTCGCGTTTCCATGGGCATGGCCAGGTGGCCACACCAGGTTGGAGGAATTCTTTTGTTTGGTTATTCTCCTTTATCTCTTACTGGTTTTCCCGTTTCAGTTTCAGGATTTGACGAAACAGCCTTTGATCTTTAGCTTTAACCAACTGATTTGGGAAGATTCATTTTAACCGGTTTTCAACCTCTCTGATTTACCATGATCTGCCCTAATTTCCTAATTTTGAATTAATTCTTAATTAAATCAGAATTTGATGGGCTTTTGGGCTCGTTTCTCTTTCATATCCTTTAGCAATGGGCCTGCATTTTATAAATAAAAATAGGACTTATTAATATGATTTATTTCGATAATAAACATGATAATGTGACAATATATATGCAATATATGTGACCGATCACACCCCCATACTTATCTTTTGCTCGCCCTCGAGTAAAACATCAAAACTAATCCTAATCAATTATTAGACCACTTTCACAGGTCACTCGATTGCGTTGAGCATGTGCAATAAGCCGTTAAGCCTCTAGGTTACCCCTAGAAGATAATTTTTGTCTCGTGAGGATTTTCAGTGGATTGCACCCACAAAATCCACAAAGAAAGAGAAAAAATGTTAGTATTTTCGAGAAGCATTTTGAATGAGAAAATATTTGAAGTATATTTGTAAGAGTTCAAGTAATCTATAAGTTAAAGAATATCAAATTTTTTATTCCTAAACTTAGTCTCTATTCAAAAGCATGTCATCAATAAAAGTAAAGAGTCAAATTGTATTTCTCATCTAGTCTATTACTTTACCCTGAGTCATATGCACCGTTGTGATCGTGAAGTTTGACTAAGGGTTCTTTAACATTAACTCCTATGCCTTATTTATATTTATTTTTGGTGGTATTTATTCCTCCATTCCATTAGGCTTTCTAATCTGCCGATGTAACGAGCCTTTAGTCGGTGACACCCAAACCAGACAGTCTTAGGGCACTAGGTGAGAAAACACCCCTAAGGACTTAAACACTCGAGCAGACAAGGCCACGAAACCAAGGATTTTTATTTATAAAATGTATCCCTTTTAGGCGTGAATACTTATGCTTCATGAGACACAAATACCCAGCTTAATCAGAGGATTTATATATATATATATTTCAAACTTATCTAATTATCTTTTGCATAAATACTAAGGTTTGCTTAGGCCAAAGCACCTAGCTAATCAATAATTAGATTTGCATATATATATATATTTTCTTTTTTCTTTATAAGACATAAGAATTTTTGTCTTTGAACCCTAAGTGTGTAAGTGTATAAAGTGTGCATATTTCTTCAAGGTAAAGATCAAGAATAAATTACTTTTATTAATTTTTTTCCTAACCCTGAAAATCAAACAAGTTATCTTATTTTGACCAAGTATAAGAAATCCTAATTATGATTTTCTTATTCCTTAAAATTGACTTAATTTCTTACAAAAAATATATCAAAATATTATTTTTACCTTTTAAAAAGTTTATATATATATATTCTTCATTTTTCTTCCTTTTTTTAGTTATATTAGTCATGTTAGAGCCCTCCCCCACACTTATCTCATGCATTGTGCCCAATGTATGAAAGAAGTGTATAGATGTAAAAAATAAAACGAAAAAGAGGAAAGTTACTGACACACTGGGTCGAAAAGACCCATAACCGTTTCATTTACCGGCACCGATTCTAAGAAAGGTTTAAGGCGTTGACCATTTACCTTAAAGTCATTTCCATTCTTGGTGTCACTGATCTTTACAGCACCGCGTGGAAACACGGATTTTACAACGAATGGCCCAGTCCATCTTGATTTTAATTTTCCTGAAAAAAGATGAAGCCTAGAATTATAGAGTAAGACTTTTTGTCCAGGAACAAAAGTTTTCTTATGATATGTTCATCATGAAAAATCTTAACTCTATCTTTAGTGATCTTAGCATTTTCATAGGCCTCATTTCTCAACTCCTCTAAGTCAGAAATTTGTAATTTTTGAAGGTCACCAGCCTTACTCAAGTCGAAATTCAACTGCTTGATTGCCCATAAGGCCCGATGCTCTAACTCAACGGGTAGGTAGCAAGTCTTCCCAAAGACTAACCTGTAAGGAGACATACCTAGAATCGTCTTGAAAGTGGAGTCTTCCCAAAGACTAACCTGTAAGGAGACATACCTAGAATCGTCTTGAAAGCGGTCCTATAGGCCCATAGGGCATCTACAAGTTTGGTGGACCAATCTTTCTGATTTTGGTTCATAGTCTTCTCCAAAATAAGCTTGATTTATCTATTGGAGACCTCAACCTGCCCACTGGTTTGAGGATGATAAAGTGTGAACAACTTGTGAGTTATGGCCTACTTTCGCATAAGAGCTTCAAAAGATCTATTGCAAAAATGAGTACCATTATCACTGATGATAGCATGAGGGGTGATGTTCTCTTTCAAAAACTTTATGACAACTTTGTTATCATTAGTTCTACTAGGAATGACTTCTACCCACTTGGACACATAGTCCATAGCAACCAATATGTATTGGTTTCCAAATGAATTAGGAAATGGACCCATAAATTCGATGCACCAAACATCAAAGAATTCTATTTCTAGAAGTGGGCTGAGGGGCATCATATCTCGTTTGAGATCCTTCCCACCATCTGGCATCTAGGGCACGTCTTGCAAAATTCATAAGCATCTTTGAATAAAGTGAGCCAATAGAAACCACTTTGTAGTACTTTTTCAGCAGTCTTACGGGGACCAAAGTGTCCACCCCATGCAAGTTCGTAACAAAAGCATAAAATACTCTTAGCCTCTTCATCGGGAATGCATCTCCTAATAATTTGGTCAGAACAGTACTTAAAAAGATACGGTTCCTCCCAAAAGAAATACCGGACTTGAGATAAGAACTGGTATATATTATTTTTGGACCAATGAGACAGAGTTTAGTTTGTGACTAAGTAATTCACTATATCAGCAAACCAAGGTTCCCTAAAGATAGCTAAGAGATTTTCATCAGGAAAGTCCTCATTTATGGGCAATCGTTACATGGAGAATTTGGGATTCGCGAGAGATGGTCAGCAACGACATTTTCTACGCCTTTCTTATCTCGAATCTCGAGATTGAATTCTTGAAGAAGGAGGATCCAATGAATGAGTCAGGCCTTGACATCCTTTTTCATCATGAGACACCTAAGCGCAGAATGATCGGTGAAAATGGTGGCTTTGGACCCTAGCAGGTAGGGACAAAATTTCTCTAAGGCAAACACTACTGCCAAGAATTCCTTCTCAGTAGTAGTATAGTTTAATTGAGTATCGTTGAGAGTCTTACTAGAGTAGTAAATCATATGTTACTTGTTATCAATGTGCGTCTATGGCAAAATCAGAAGTATCGCATATGATTTCGAACGGCTTAGACCAATCCGGTGCATATATGATTGGTGCAGAAATAAGCTCTCTCTTAAGCTTCTCCCAAGAATTCATACATTCAGCATCGAAAGTGAAGGACACGTCCTTAGCTAACAGATTAGTCAAGGGTCTAGTAATCTTGCTAAAATCCTTGATAAATCTTGGATAAAAACCGGCGTGTCCTAAGAAGGATCGAATATCCTTTACGCATTTGGGCATGGGAAGCATAGCAATAACCTCAATCTTGGCTCTATCCACTTCAATTCCTTTCTTGGAGATTTCATGACCCAAGACAATTTCATATCTTACCATGAAGTGGCAATTCTCCCAGTTCAGTGTCAGATTTTCTCAGCACAACATTGGATGACAAGTTCAAATGGTGGAGACATTGAGTGAATGAATCTCCGTAGATGGAGAAATCATCCATGAAGATTTCTAAGAATCGTTCTACCATATCAAAAAAGACTCAACATGCAACGTTGAAACGTTGCTGGGACATTGCACAAGCCGAAAGGCATTCGTCGATAAACAAATGTCCCAAATGGACATGTGAACGTAGTCTTTTCTTGGTCCTCAAGAGCAATAGGGATCTGATTATACCCCGAGTAACCGTCCAAGAAACAGTAATACTTGTGGCCCGCCAAACGTTCAAGCATTTGATCAATGAAAGAAAGTGAAAAATGGTCCCTACGAGTTGCAGCATTAAGCTTCCTATAGTCAATGCAAAATCAAATTTTCATGGGAAATCAAATTTAGACCAACTCTTTGTTCTTATTTTTCACTACGGTGAAACCGGATTTCTTTGGAACCGTGTGGACAGGACTGACCTATTGGCTATCAGAAATGGGATAGATTATTCCATTGTCTAAGAGTTTCATAATTTCAGCATGAACAACCTCTTGCATTATAGGGTTTAACCTACGCTGCGGGTCTCTTTTAGGTGTTGCATCTTCATTGAGATAATGCAATGTTGAATTATGGTTGAACTTAATCCCTTTATATCAGTCATAGTCCAACCAATGGCTTCCCTATGTTTTCTTAGAACTGCTTTGAGATCTTCTTCTTACCTGTCATTAAAATGAGAGGCAATAATGACAGAAAAGGTCTCTTGTTCGCCTAGATAGACATACTTGAGATGCGCAGGTAAGGCTTTAAATTCTAAGGAAGAGGAAGGCTCACTGGAAGGATGAGTCAAATTTGTTGGCTTCATATTTGGTGAAATAGGGTTCAAGGCCCAATTCACAGCAGACTCGACAACTTGATCAAGACTAAAGTCGTCAGACTCAAATTCAAAGTCACACTCAGTTTTTAGTTCCAATTCTTCCCTATGTACACTTGTTAAGTTCTCAATGAGGTTGACTTCAAATGTTTGGTCCTCAACATCACGGGGTTGTTTTCCTAGGTTGAAGACATTGACTTCTCCAGTTATGTCCCCAAAGGTTAATCTCATGGACCCATTCCTACAATTGATAATGGCATTGACAGTAACAAGGAATGGTCGCCCTAAGATAACAGGAGTTTGAGCCCTAGGATTGGACAGAGGTTGTGTCTCTAGAACTATGAAATCAACGGGGTAAATAAACTCCCCGACCCGGATAAGGACATCATTAATTTCTCCTTTTGAAACTTTCACTGAACGGTCAGCCAGTTGGATAGTAACTCGAGTTGGATTAAGGTCGCCCAACCTGAGTTGTTGATAAACTGAGAATGGAAGCAAGTTGATACTTGCCCCCAAGTCAAGAAGTGCACGACTAATCTCGGCTTGTCCTATGGTGCAGGCAATGGTGGGACAACCTGGATCCTTGTACTTGACAAGGATCAGACCCGACAGTAGCTTACTAATGTTAGTGGCTAAGAAGACCTTTTTGTGTACATTAGTCTTTCTCTTCTTGGTGCACATGTCCTTAAGAAATTTAGCATAGGATGGGACTTGTTGGATGGCATCAAGAAGTGACACATTTATCTTTACTTGATTGAAGATCTCAATTATCTTATCCATGTGTGGATTTTACTTGTTATTTTTCAGCCTATTAGGAAATGGTACTATAAGCTGGTGCACCTGAATGGCTGACTTATCTATTTCAGATTCGTCAGATTTGAAAGGATTGGGATTAGATGAGGTGGATGCTTGGTTGTGGTTGTGCTGAATGAGATTAGATGGTGTTGACACTTGATTATCAACTTTCTTTCCCGGCCTTATTGTATGAACAACATTACATTGATTCAATGATTATCCTCACCAAATGAGCATGTTGAGAATTTTTAGGATTCATTATTGGCTGACTAGGCAAGGTACCTTTTTATCTCTCATTCTGTAGAGTGGCTAATTGGCTCATTTGAACCTCTAGCCTCATATAGTTTACATGAGACAATCTTGGTTCTTCATGTATCTTTCTATATTTCTCTCAAAGTCAGTTATTCTCCTTTCTAGTTGAGAATTCTTGAAGGAAGATTATGAAGCTTGGTTGGGAAAGTTTTGTTGATAGTTTGAAAAGTTAGGTGGATGGTTGGGAGAATTATGATAGAAATTGGAAAAGTTGGGTTGATGATTGGAAGAATTATTGGCATGATGGAAGTGGCTTGCATGATTTGACCGTGAGTGATCATTGTTATTTTGGCTCCATGAGAAATTCAGTTGATTTCTCCAGCCAGGATTGTACATTGGTGCATAAGGATTATTGTTCGGCCTTGAAAAGGCTACATTCATCGGTTCTGAAAAGTGTTGTTGAGCTTGAAACACAGGACACTCCTCAAACACATGATTCATGGCTTGGCAGTAAGTACAACCCAGAGTTAAAATTGGTTTGGGCTGACTTGATTGACTGGACTTGATTCCTTAGTTTCTAAAGCTTCTAGTCTTCTCGCTAGGTTAGCTAACTTAGCTTCGTTAGCTATGGATGATTCAATTGAATGGAGATCTTCTTTTTAAGAGATGGAATTTAAATTCCTCGAGTTTTCAGTAGTTGTTCCCACTGAATGGTCTTTTCAGCTAGATTCTCATATAAATCCCATTCTTTATTCTCATCCTTCTGCAAGAATCCCCCTTGGCATATGCTTTCTAAGAGGGTCATGGCAGAATAGTCTAAACCATCATAAAGAACTTGGCATTGTCACCATTTCTCTATTCCATGATGAGGACATTGGACAAGAAGGTCTTTGAAGCGTTCAAAATACCTCCAAAATAGTTCACTAGGTTCTTACTTGAACTGCATGATGTTTTTTCTAACGAGAGCGATCTTGTGAATTGGATAGAATTTCTTCAAGAAGACCTTGATGAAACCATCCCAAGATGTGATAGAGCCGACCGCTAAGCTGTAAAACCATTTCTTGACTAAGTCCTTAAGAGCGAAAGGGACAAATCTCAACCTAATAGCATCATCTACAAGGTGTGGGATTTTCATCATTAGACATACTTCCTCAAATTCTCTTATGAAGAAATAAGCATCTTCGGATTCTAAGCCATGAAACTTGGGGAGTGTGTTGATGAACTGAGGCTTGAGCTCAAAATTGTATTCACCAACCGATGGAAATTGGATGCAAGATAGAAGTGAGGTTCTAATGGGATAGAACCTATCCTGCAAAGATATCGGTTGAGCCATAACCGGATCTGGTCTTGGTTCAAACTTGAGTGGTGATGTGTTTCTAGTCAACCTAGATGGATTAGGGTCTCTTGACCACACTTGCATACACAAACACAATCACAAACAAGTTTGCCAATAGTCAACAAGAGTAAACAACCAAGCCTAGTCTAAGGTAACCTTGACCTAGACAACTCCTAACTGGTTGATTGTCCACAGGAGGTATAATGCAGACTTTGACCACAAGCTAATCAGCCAGGTCAGGACAAGATTGGTGGGAGATATCCACGCAAAAACAATGGGCCTAATTAAGCCAAACCACCAGCCTTTGGGGTTTCGCCCCTCAATCCCTTTCCTAGACACTGATTTGGCAGGAGTCAAATTCTAACACCTTTCCCTTTAGGATAATCTCTTAGTGAGTTCAAGATATCCCTAAGGCCAACATCTATCAGATTTTACTTAGGTTAGGTTGTGCATGCTTGAAGATGGTTTGTGGGTTAAGGAAGAGTAATGACTTCCCCACCTTATCTTGATTTGGGTTTTGCCCTTAGAATTCATTGTGCAGAGTGTGCAAGATATAGAAAAGTAACATTCACAAGCAAATATCACCCAAGAATGTTTCCTAACTATATGCTATGCATACGTACCTTGTCTCCAGCTATCTTCAACAGTAATTGTAAAAGAAACGTAATTAGACAAATGCCTAGAATGCAAGTCTAAACGTTTTTTAGGCAATTAACAATCACTCAGATTACTGTTGGATTAAAAACAGGGGGTGTGATATCAAATATAGTAAGAATAATATACAAAAACGTATTTTTGTAAAGTAGTATGTCCTGCAAAAAAGATTTTTTTAGTAGTCCATAAATTTTCAAACTTGCGCTGGAATTTCTTGAAATTCTGTTTCCTACTTTCGAGAGTAGGGGCACAGAATAACAAGTCTTCTCCTGCAAAGTTTGAGTGATAAATCTTAATCTTGACGTCCCTGAAACAAGACACTAAACTTGTTAGAAAATAATTACACCGTTCCCTCCCCGACAACGGCGCCAAAAATTGATTGTAAAATTAAAGCGATGAGAATTACCGTGTAGCTTTGGGCAAAAGGGTCGTGTCCACGAGGAGGAATGCGATGAAAGCTTTTCGGTGTTTTTATTTAGAAAGCAAAGAATGGTGTTTTTTTTTAGTTGAAAAGAGAATGGAGAGAAGGGAAATGATTAAAAGAAAATTTGAAAATTTAGAGAAGGCTTTGAAAAAGGTGATCTTTAAAAAGTGTTGAAAATTGTTTGGTTGTTTTTTAATATAGGAAGAAGATCTAGCTCACCATCTCACTACTCAACGATGTGTTCTTCTCTTGAAATTCTTAGTGCCTTAACCTGATCATAGGCAAAAACTTAAGTTTGAGTTTAGAAAGTTTAAGCAAAGCAAATAAGATAGTTTGAAAAAGTTAACTCTTTTTCTTAAGAAATCATCTTGAGTTTAATGTTAAATCATCAAGTCTTTCAAGTATGAAATAAAAACAAGTTCAAGTGATATTTTTAAAAGAAGTAGAAGTTTAGAAATCCAAACCCATCCTCATGTACCTTCAAGAACACTTTCAAAGAAGAAAGGCTTAGTTTATCATGCATATGATTCCATTGGGTCTTTACATCAAAGCCATTCAAAAACGAGAGGGATCAAAGAGAGGGACGATAGTGAGCCAAGAAAATAAATTTATCTACTCATGAAAAAAACAAGACATATAAATAAAGCAAGACAATCCTGTGAATTGGAGTGGAAGAAGAGAAAACTTGATCCTTTATTGATGTCACTTCAATCTTCAGATTATAATCACTCTATTCCTCTCTCTCGTTGGTATTTGCACTGAACTACAAATTAAAAAATAGAGATACAACTTTTATACTATCTAACAAAGAACCTAAACCTTAAAAACAAAGAGAAAAACTTAAACTAATTTTCTGTCCCTTTTTCTCTGAAAAATACAGTATTTATAGGCAAAACCAAACGAGAAAGGGCGTACGAAGATAGGGAAAGCAAACGCTTCCCCAACAAACTCAACAAGGCCATGAAAATGCGGCTTTGGTCGCGTATTCGTGGCCATGGTGTGTCCAGGTGGCCACACCAGGTTGGAGAAATTCCTTCGTTTGGCGATTTTCCTTTATCTCCTGCTGGTTTTCCTGTTCAGCTCTAGGATTTGACGAAACAGCTTTTGATCTTTAGTTTTAACCAACTAATTTGAGAAGATTCATTTTAACCAGTTTTCAACCTCTCTGATTTGCCATGATCTACCCTGATTTCCTGATATCGAATAAATTCTGAATTAAATCAGAATTTGATGGGCTTTTGGGCTCGTTTCTCTTTCCTATCTTTTAGTAATGGGCCTGCATTTTATAAAGAAAAATAGGATTTATTAATATAATTTATATAGATAATAAACATGATAATGTGACAATATATATGCAATATATTTGACCGATCATGTGGCTCCGTGATTTTTCCGATTTGGGTTTTTCACGTAATTTCTGGTGTTTATGATTGATATGTGTTTTTACATCTTTTCTTCAACCGCGTTATTGTCGATCCTGACACATCTTTGATGAAAAAAATTTACTCAAAATCCAGATTTATGAATTTTTTCTAATTCAAGGATAGATGAAGTATTAGCAGATGCATTTTCAAAACCTATTGCAAAAATCTTATTATTCAAACCTACTCTTCCACAACTAATCAATCTAAAAATATTAGAAGCAGTATGTGTTGGCCCAAAGGCCCATCGCTCTAGTTTTGATGATGATTAACTCATATAGTTATAGTACTAATGATCTTGTGTTTATTTAGTCTCAGATATTTGATCAAGATCTTAGTAGGTGTTTAGCTTCAACAAAGAATTTGATGTCAAGTTTTAGAGCTAGCATGTGTTGATTCAAGAGCTCACACATCAATATCGCATCAAGTACTTAAGAGAAGTCTAGCTCATTGGATCAAATTTTGGACCAAGTTAAGAAGGAGAAGAAGATTTTCAAAAAGACTTGTGCGGGGTTTTGTAAGTGTTAAGATTTATTTTTAGATAAAATGTAAAGGATAGATTAATTAGTAGATTGCTCAAGTTCATATACACATACAAAATTTATATGTATTTTCATAAGATAGTTTTGAGTTTAGAAAAATATCGTTTTTGATTTATCAAAACTTATTTTAGAGCCTATTGTCAAAAATATAGATATTTCATCTCATATGTGCAGTGGATCATATCCATACATACTAAGCTTTAAAAGTGTTTAGAATATCTTATTTTTGTATTTGGGGAACTTTTGAAAAAATCATTTTTCAATTTGGAGATTTTTTTTGAAAATACGATTTTTGTTTAAGGCTAAAATTTCTATATCACAAAAATAGTTCAAAATATTTGTAATATGTTTTGATTTTTAATCAAGCATGTTTGTATATCAAAATATATTAATGAACTTATTTTTGTAGAATTTATGAGAATTTATGGGATTTTATTAAAGATAAAAAGACCAAGTTTTTAATCCCAATTTATCAGCCAGACTATTCTGGCGGTCGACCGGGCCGGTCGACAGATGTGCACAGACGTGCACAGCCAATTTGGCTGGAGGGTCGGTCAACTGACCGGGTCGACCGCAAGAGAGCTCTGCTCTCTGGATCTGGCCCCGGTCGACCGGACAGTCGACCGATAGGTCAATGCCTTGAAACAGTCGACCGTCCGGTCGACCGCTTTTTCCCAACGGTCGAAAATCCGACCGTTGGCGGTTGACCGGCCGGTCGACTGATAGCAGGATTTCTTGCTGAGTTGGACCCCAACGGCTAGTTTTAGAGGCCTATATATTGGGGCTATTTTGGGCTGTTTTTAACAAGATTTGACGTGGGTTTTCAAGCTAGTTTTTTTCTACCTTTCTAAGTGTTTATCTCTACTTGTTTTAGAGCTAAAACTTTTATATCAAAAGGAGAGTTTATCAAGTGTGTTTTCAAAAGTGATTTCTTGAGTTTTCACCACAAATCTATCTAAGTTTTTCTCACACATACTTAAGCTTTCCATTACTATATCAATCCTATAGGAGAGTTGTTGTGAGAATATTTTTAGGTGATCAAAGTGTTGAGAACACCAAAGTGTTCTTTCTTGTATTTGAGGAGGCGAACTTGCGGGTTCGTGTTGTTTTGAGTTCTAGTGGCAGCTCGGTGTAGAGGTGCGGCCTCGGCAAACTAGTGTGCTTGCGTGTCTTGTTCTTGCGGAAACAAGAGAGGGACTAGTGAGTCCAAGGAGTTCTAGCGTGAACTCATTGTAGGTGTTGCGGCACTGAGTGATCCGGTGGGATCGTTTTTAGTGGAAATACTTCATAGTTTTAAAGGTGGGGACGTAGATCAAGGGTGCTCGAACCTCGAAACAAATCTCCCGTGTTTGAATTGCTCTCTCTTTATCTCTCACTAGTGTTTATATCTTGCAAACTTACATTACTTATCTCTTTATATGCTTGATATATCTTATGCTTAATTGTTATATGCTTGGGATTGTTTGCTCACACTTGTATTCAACCAAGAGAGCCATAGTGACACTTCAACTCTTATCTAGAGAAATCTTGAGGAGATAGTCTAGAGCCCTTCACCTGAAATTCGGCTACACTCTTGTGTTATACCTTGTGTGTTTAGCATAATAGTTTTTATTTGCTTAAATAGTTTTTAATTCTGCATTATTCATCATTAGATTATCTAGTCATCTATTCACCCCCTCTAGGTGATTTCAATTGGTATTAGGGCTTGGTGCTCTTGATTTGGGTCTAATAATCTTGAGTTAAAGATCCTCATTTTAGCCAATCACAGTATTTGTTTACACACACATGGATTTCATGACACCTTCTATGTTTGACATTCTTAACATCCAAACTTGAAAAGTTAAGATATCTATGTACCTCAAAGCCCTAGGTATTCATGTTTATCTTGCCACCATTAAAGGTTCATATTGTTTAAATGGCAAACATCTAGAGGCTAATGCAAAAGTCATCCATGCATTAAAGAGTACCCTAAATGATGATTATTTATGTAGGATTGCTAACTTTGATTCGGTTTTTATAGTATGGAACACTATAGTCTCCCTTGGTGATCAAAAGCAATACTATGCGGGGAGCGACTCGGATGATGGAAGTGATGCTTCCAACATATGCTACACGGTCCAACGGGATAACCCCCTTGAGGTAAATTCCGAATCCAAGCTAGAAGAAGATATTGACATGTCTTATGATGAGCTTGCATCTTTTTGTGAAAAACTTCTTGAAAAATATAATTCATTAAAAATTGATAACAATAAATTGAAAAAGGAAAACACTTCTTTGTTAAAAGAAAATGACTTTTTTATAAATAAATTTGCATGTGTTTCAAAAGAAAATGAATTTTTCAAAAAAGGAGAATATTTCTTTATCTTCAAAATTAAATGATCTTTGTGAAGGAAATAATTTTAAAAAAAATAAAATTAATTTGGTGAAAAAAGAAAAAGAGATTGCTTTGGAAGAAAATAACTCTTTGAAAAGAAAATTTGTTTTAAAAGAAAAAGAAAACTTTTCTAAAATGAAAAAGACTGTTGATTCTTATCTTGCCATGCTCTTCATGCTACTATTAATAAAAAAGAGATTCATATTTTGAAAAATAAAATGAATTGTTTGAGCTCAACTTTGAGCAATTGTGCATTTAATCATTCTAAATTAAAAACCTTGTTTCAAAAGAAACATGCTCCACATGTTCATGCACATAGCACACGGCGTACATATGCACACTATACACATCATGATCACACTCATTCTCATATGCATGCTAGAGTATGCAAATGTACACATTGTGGCCGCAAAGACCATTTAGCAAAGTTTTATTTTGATAAGGAAAATTCAATAAATTTTGCTAATAAAAATGTTTGGGTTCCTTATGATGCTAACCCCCGTGGACCCAAAAGAAAATGGGTACCAAAATTCCCACCACTTGTATTTGATGTAGATGTGGGCTCTCATATGACGTGAGAGATATGGTGCCTTGGTGGTGGATGCATATGGAGCTAGATGGTCATACCCTTTTGATACTTCGCTATCAAGGATGTTTGGTGGGAGTACCACCAAGACTTAGAGAATAGTTATATAGTTTGGTAACTATCTCTAAACTCCCATTTCGTTTACATGTTTTTACATAAATAATATTTTTAGCATGTTTTGCTTTTTGTACTTCATGTGATGAATACTTATTTAGATGTAGTTTTTGTCAAAACTTGTGAATATACTTGTACAACTAGTGAGCTACACTTGATTATTTTATGTTTTATCTCATTGCCATTTGTACTCATTACATGTACATGTATAACCTAGTTTTGATGATTTTCTCATTTATACTCGTTTTCCTATCTTTGTGCATGTTTTGCTTCATGTATATGTTATTTTTTTGTCTAAAACTTATAAATATGCATGTATGCATAAGCTTCATGCAAATACTATTATGGACTCTTTTGTGTTTGGGATATGTATGCATATTTTTAATTTTGGATAAAACATGCATATACCTTGAAGTTTGTTTAAATTTGATGAAAAATAAATTTTTATGATTTTCATATTTTTGATAAAAGAAATTCATATTTATTTTGAGCTTTATTGATTATTTTCATGAATATGCAAATCACATGACTTTTGTGCACTCACATTTCTTTGTTTACTCATGACCTTACTTCATGAGCACATTTTTGAGCTTTATAGATTTCGAGTATCAATTTTTGTGTACTTAGCAATGTTTCATGAGATACATATGATTTGATTTCATATTTGAGGGATCTTTAACTAGTTTTTCAAGAATTACTTTAACTAGTTATTTATTCTTTATTTGGTAGTGTTTTCAAATTTATAACTATTTTAAAATCATATTTTTTAAAACACTACCTTTGAAGGGCGGTTGGATGGGCGACCATGCCTTGTATGCTCAAATTAATTTTTTTTTAACATGTGCATGAATAGGGTGAAAAGTTATCAGTTATACACATGATCTTCATGATATTTCACTTTTTGTATACTTATACATATTTTCTATGTGTATATATATATGTATGTATGTATGCTTCAAATTTCTATAATATCAATTTCAATTGGTATTTTCATTTCGATACATATATATATTTTGATTGTGCTTGGTTTACAATATTCTTACACGTTTAAAGTACAAATTATGTTTAAGCTATGCTTGACTAATTTTTAAATGTTAATTGGTATCTTAATAAGCTTATACATTATTTTCAATTAGTATTTCTATTGATATCAAAATATACTTCATATTTTACCTTTTAATTGGTATCTAAAATTTACAAGATATTTCTAGTGTTATCAATAACCTACAAGTAATATCTTAAAATTTTGTTTACAAGTGGTATCTCAAAATTTATTCTGTTGACTTAGGAGATTTCAAAATTTGTTTTGAAGTGATTTCAAAATTTCTTGATCTGTATTGCCTATATGCAAGGGGAGCTTAATATCTCTTCTATATATGGATTCATGTTGAGTGTATCTCACTTTGAGGAGCTTGACATCTCTTCTTTATGTGGCACACGTGTGTAGGGGGAGCTTAATATCTCCGCTTATACATTGTATATTATATTTTATGTGGGTTAGAATTTGTCATCCCTTCTTCATATAATGAATGTATGCAAGGGGAGCTAACTTCATGTCTCTCTTCTTCATGAATGTATATCGCATATATATCTTAATTGTTTGATTTGTTTTCGCCCCTTTGTTGATGAATTGACAAAAAGGGGAGAAGGATTTTAAGAGTTTATATATGCATGTTTATTTTTTTGTTTATGCATATATGTTTATGCAAAAAAGGGAGAAGAATTTTGTGAGTTAATGCATGTTTATCTCCTTATTTATGCATATATGTTTGTTTAGTTTTATGCACTTCATTGAATATATTTATATTTATTGTTATGCATGAGTTAAGGGGGAGCTTCTATGAAGCTCATCTTTAATCCATGCATATATAACTCCATGAGTTTTGTCATCATCAAAAAGGGGGAGATTGTTGGCCCAGAGGCCCATCGCTCTAGTTTTGATGATGATTAACTCATGTAGTTATAATACTAATGATCTTGTGTTTATTTAGTCTCAGATAGGTGTTTAGCTTCAACAAAGGATTCGAAGTCAAGTTTTAGAGCTAGCATGTGTTAATTCAAGAGCTCGTGCATCAAGATCGCATCAAGTACTCAAGAGGGTCTAGCTCACTGGACCAAGTTTTAGACCAAGTCAAGAAGGAGAAGAAGATTTTCAAGAGAAGATTTTCAAGAAGACTTGTGTCAGTATTTGTAAGTGTTAAGATATTTTTAAATAAAATGTAAAGGATAGATTAGTTGGTGGATTGCTCAAGTTCATATACACACACACACAAAATTTATATGTGTTTTCATAAGATAGTTTTGAGTTTAGAAAAATATCGCTTTGGATTTATCAAAACTTATTTTAGAGCTTATTGTCAAAAACATAGATATTTCATCTCATATGTGTAGTGGATCATATCCATACACACTAAGCTTTAAAAGTGTTTAGAATATCTTATTTTTGTATTTGTAGAAGTTTTGAAAAAATCATTTTTCAATTTGGAGATTGTTTTTGAAAACTACGATTTTTGTTTAATGCCAAAATTTCTTTATCACAAAAATAGTTCAAAATATTTGTAATATGTTTTGATTTTTAATCAAACATTTTTGTATATCAAATTATATTAATGAGCTTATTTTGTAGAATTTATGAGAATTTATGAGATTTTATTAAAGATAAAAAGATCAAGTTTTTAATCCCAATTTATCAGCCAGACTATGCTGGCGGTCGACCGGGCCGGTCGACCGATGTGCACAGACGTGCACAACCAATTTGGCTGGAGGGCCGGTCGACTGACTCGGTTGACCGCAAGAGAGCTCTGCTCTCTGGATCTAGCGCCGGTCGACCGAGCAGTCGACCGATAGGTCAATGCCCTGTAACGGTCGACCGTCCGGTCGATCGCCTTTTTCCCAACGCTCAAAAATCCGACCGTTGGCGCTCGACTGGCCGGTCGACTGACAGCAAGATTTCCTGCTGAGTTGGACCCCAACGGCTAGTTTTTGGAGGCCTATATATTAGGGCTGTTTTGGGCTGTTTTTAACAAGATTTGAAGTGGGTTTTCAAGCTAGTTTTTTCTACCTTTTTAAGCGTTTATCTCCACTTGTTTTAGAGCTAAAACTTCCATATCAGAAGGAGAGTTTATCAAGTGTGTTTTCAAAAGTGATTTCTTGAGTTTTTCACCACAAATCTATCCAAGTTTTTCTCATACATACTTGAGCTTTCCATCGCTATATCAATCCTATAGGAGAGTTGTTGTGAGAGTGGTTTTAGGTGAACAAAGTGTTGAGATCACCAAAGTATTCTTTCTTATATTTGAGGAGGCGAACTTGCGGGTTCGTGCTGTTTCGAGTTCTAGAGGAACTCGGTGTAGAGGTGCGGCCTCGACAAGCTAGTGTGCTTGCGTGTGTTATTCTTGCGGGAACAAGAGAGGGACTAGTGAGTCTAAGGAGTTCTAGTGTGAACTCATTGTAGGTGTTGCGACACTGAGTAATCCGGTGGGATCGTTTTTAGTGGAAATCCTTCATAGTGTTAAAGGCGGGGACGTAGAGCAAGGATGCTCGAACCTCGAAACAAATCTCCCGTGTTTGCAATTGCTTTCTCTCTATCTCTCACTAGTGTTTATATCTTGCATACTTACATTACTTATCTCTTTATATGCTTGATATGTCTTGTGCTTAATTGTTATATGCTTGGGATTGTTTGCTTACACTTGTATTCAACAAAGAGAGCCATAGTGGCACCTCAACTCTTATCTAGAGGAATCTTGAGGAGATAGTGTAGAGCCTTTCACCTAGAATTCGGCTACACTCTTGTGTTATACCTTGTGTGTTAAGCATAATAGTTTTTATTTGCTTAAATAGTTTTTAATTCCGCATTATTCATCATTAGATTAGCTAGTCACCTATTCACCCCTCTAGGTGATTTCAATTGGTATCAGAGCTTGGTGCTCTTGATTTGGGTCTAACAATCTTGAGTTAAAGATCCTCATTTTAGCTAATCACAGTATTTGTTTACACACACATGGATTTCATGACACCTCCTATGTTTGACATTCTTAACATTCAAACTTAGAAAGTTAAGATGTCCATGTACCTTAAAGCCCTAGATATTCATGTTTATCTTGCCACCATTAAAGGTTCATATTGTTTAAATGGCAAACATCTAGAGGCTAATGCAAAAGCCATCCATGCATTAAAGAGTACCCTAAATGATGATTATTTATGTAGGGTTGCTAACTTTGATTCGGCTTTTTTAGTATGGAACACTATAGTCTCCCTTGGTGAACAAAAGCAATACTATGCGGGGAGCGACTCGGATGATTGAAGTGATGCTTCCAACATATGCTACATGGTCCAAGGGGATAACCCCCTTGAGGTAAATTCTGAATCCGAGTTAGAAGAAGATATTGACATGTCTTATGATGAGCTTGCATCTTTTTATCAAAAACTTCATGACAAATATGATTCATTAAAAATTGATAACAATAAATTGAAAAAGGAAAACACTTCTTTGTTAAAAGAAAATGACCCTTTTAAAAATAAATTTGCATGTGTTTCAAAAGAAAATGAATTTTTCAAAAAAAGGAGAATATTTTCTTATCTTCAAAATTAAATGATCTTTGTGAAGGAATAATTCTTTGAAAAATAAAATTAATTTGGTAGAAAAAGAAAAAGAGATTGCTTTGAAAGAAAATAACTCTTTGAAAAGAAAAATTGTTTCAAAAGAAAAAGAAAACTTTTCTAAAATGAAAAAGACTGTTGATTCTTATTCTTGCCATGCTCTTCATGTTACTATTAATAGAAATGACATGAAAGTTTTGAAAAATAAAATAAATTGTTTGAGCTCAACTTTGAGCAATTGTGCATTTAATCATTCTAAATTAGAAACCTTGTTTCAAAAGAAACAAGCTCCACATGTTCATGCACATAGCCCACGGCATACATGTGCACACTATACACATCATGATCACACTCATTCTCATATGCATGCTAGAGTATACAAATGTACACATTGTGGCCGTAAAAGCCATTTAGCAAAGTTTTGTTTTGATAAGGCAAATTCTATAAATTTTGCTAATAAAAATGTTTGGGTTCCTTATGATGCTAACTCCCGTGGACCCAAAAGAAAATGGATTCCAAAATCCCCACCACTTGTATTTGATGTAGGTGTGGGCTCTCATATGACGTAAGAGATATGGTGCCTTGGTGGTGGATGCATATGGAGCTGGATGGTCATACCCTTTTGATGCATCGCTATCAAGGAAGTTTGGTGGGAGGACCACTAAGACTTAGAGAATAGTTATATAGTTTGGTAACTATCTCTAAACTCCCATTTAGTTTACATGCTTTTACATAAATAATATTTTTAGCATGTTTTGGTTTTTGTACTTCATGTGGTGAATACTTGTTTAGATATAGTTTTTGTCAAAACTTGTGTATATACTTGTACAAGTAGTGAGCTACACTTGATTCTTATATGTTTGTGTCTCATTGCTCATTTGTACTCATTACATGTACATGTATAACCTAGTTTTGATGATCTCTCATTTATACTCGTTTTCCTATCTTTGTGCATGTTTTACTTCATGTTTATGCTATTTTTTGTCTAAAACTTATAAATATACATGTATACCCTTGAGTCACTCACCTTCATGCAAATACTATTTTGGACTCTTTTGTGTTTGGGATATGTATGAATATTTTTAATTTTGGATAAAACATCCATATACCTTGAAGTTTGCTTAAATTTGATGAAAAATAAATTTTATGATTTTCATGTTTTTGATAAAAGAAATCATATTTATTTTGAGCTTTATTGATTATTCATGAATATGCAAATCGCATGACTCTTGTGCACTCACATTTCTTTGTTTACTCATGACTTTACTTTATGAGCACATTTTTGAGCTTTATAGATTTCGTGTATCAATTTTTTTGTACTTAGCAATGTTTCATGAGATACATATGATTTGATTTCATGTTTGAGGGATCTTTAACTAGTTTTCAAAAATTACTTTAACTAGTTATTTATTCTTCATTTGATAGTGTTTTCAAATTTACAACTATTTTCAAATCATATTTTTGAAAACTTCTACCGTTGAAGGGCGGTTGGATGGGCGACCATACCTTATATGCTCAAATTGAAATTTTTTTTAACATGTGCATGAATAGGGTGGATAGTTATGAGTTATACACATGATCTTCATGATATTTCACCTTTTGTATACTCATACATATTTACTATATATATGTATGCTTCAAATTTCTATAATATCAATTTCAATTGGTATTTTCATTTCATACATACATACATACATATATATATATATATATATATATATATATATATATATATATATATATATATATATATATATATGTTTTGATTATGCTTGATTTACAATATTCTTACATGTCTAAAGTACAAATTATGTCTATGCTAAGCTTGACTAATTTTTAAATGTTAATTGGTATCTTAATAAGCTTATGCATTATTTTCAATTGGTATTTCTATTGATATCAAAATATACTTCATATTTTACCTTTTAATTGGTATCTAAAATTTACAAGATATTTCTAGTGTTATCAATAACCTACAAGTGATATCTTAAAATTTTGTTTACAAGTGGTATCTCAAAATTTATTCTGTTGACTTAGGAGATTTCAAAATTTATTTTGAAGTGATTTCAAAATTTCTTGATCTGTATTGCCTACATGCGAGAGGAGCTTAACATCTCTTCTATATATGGATTCATGTTGAGTGTATCTTACTTTGAGGAGCTTGACATCTCTTCTTTATGTGGTACACGTGTGTAGGGGAGCTTAATATCTCCGCTTACATATTGTATATTATACTTTATGTGAGTGATTGCTAAAAGAAAGAACAATCAAAGAGTTTAAGAGTTTACCGTGTAGCTTGTGGCTAACGGGTCGTGTCCACGAGAAGGAATGCGATGGAAGCTTTTCGGTGAATTGTTTAAAAACAAAGAATGGTGTTTTTTTTTATTGAAAAGAGATTGGAAAGAAAGAGATGATTAAAAGAGAAATTGCAACTTTTAGAAAAGGTTTTGGAGAAGGTGATTTAGAAAGCTTGAGAATTGTTTTGTTGTCTATAATAATGAAGAAAATCTGGGCTCACTATCTCACTACTCAATTGTTCATTCTCTATTAAAATATTAAGTGCCTCAAAGTGATCATAGGCTAAACTTAAAGTTGATTTTTAGAAAGTTTGAAGTAAAGCACATAAGATGGTTGGAAGAGTTTAGTCTTTTCTTCGAGAAATCATTAGAATTTGAATATTAAATCATCAAGCGTAGAGAAGCAAGAATGAAGTAAAAACAATTCAAGAGATATTCATGAAAGAAATGAGAGTTTAACAATCCAAACCCATCCTCATGTGCCTTCAAGAACACTTTTAAAAAGAAAGGCTTTTAAGGAAGGCATGCATATGAGTCATTGGGTCTTTTTCTTTTAAAAATAGGAGAGAAGAAGAGCAAGAGAGAGTTACAATAGCGAGCGCAGAAAACCGTTTAGTTATCCATGGAAAACAACGAAGAAAGCATAGAAATAATGCAAACCATACCGTACTGCAAGTGGAAGAAAACGCGGCTCGACTCTTGTATTGATGTCACTTCAATCTTCAAGTACAAGCACTCAATTCCTCTCTCTCACAAGTTTTGATACTGGACTACAAAGTAAAAAAACAAGATTACAACTTTTGAGCTAGCTAACAAAGAGCCTAAATCTTAAGAAAATAAGCACAAATTCTAATCCTAGTCTTCGCTGCATTTTTCTTTGCTTAAACCAGTATTTATAGGCAAAAACCTAAAGGAGAAGATCCCGGGAAAATTGGGGGAGCAAACGCTCCCCCAACAACCTTTACTTGGCCGCGGAAACGCGGCTTGGGCCGCGTTTCCGCGGCCCTGGTGTGGCCAGGTGGCCACACCCAAATGGGGGAGAACTCCGGTTTGTTGTATGTCCCGTATCTTCTACTGGTTTTCTTGTTTCTGCTCCAAAAGTTAACGAAACAGCCTTTGACTGTGTGGCTTCAACCGCTCATTCAGGGAGGATTCTTCTCAACCTCTTGATATGCCAAGATTTTGCCCTGATTTCTTCATTTCAAATTTATTCTAAATTAAATCAGAATTTGGTGGGCTTTTGGTCTTGTTTCTCTTTTCTTTCTTTTAGCACTTGGGCCTACATTTAACAAAGAAAAAGAAAACTTATTAATATGATTTATTAGCTAAAAAGCATGGTAAGGTGACAATGTAAATGTAATATATGTGACTAATCACACCCCCACACTTATCTTTTGCACTTATCTTTTGCTCGCCCTCGAGCAAAACATCAGACTAACTCTAATCAATTATTAGACCACTTTCGCAGGTCACTCGATTGCACTGAGCATGTGCAACAAGCCGTTAAATCTCTAGGTTAGCTCTAGAGGACGAGTTTTGTCTCGTGAGGGTTTTCAGTGTATTGCACCCACAAAATCCTTGAAGAAAGAGAAAAAGGTTAGTATTTTTGAAAAGCATTTTTTTTAAAAAAAAGGAGAAAATATTTGAAGTATATTTGTGAGAGTTTAAGTAATCTATAAGTTATAGGAATATCAAATTTTTCATTCCTAAATTTAGTCTCTATTCAACAACATGTCATTAATCAAAGTAAGGAGTCAAATTATTTTTCTCATCTAGTCTTTTAATTTACCCTGAGTCGTATGCACCATCGTGACTGTGAAGTTGACTAAGGGTTCTTTAACATTTACTCCTATGCCTTATTTATTTTTGGTGGAATTTTTCCTCAATTTCATTAGGCTTTCTAATCTGCCCATGTAACGTTCCTTCAGTCGGTGACACCCAAACCGGAAGTTTTAGGGCACCAGGTGAGAAAACACCCCTAAGGACTTAAACACTCGAGCAGATAAAGCCACGAAACCAAGGATTTTAGTCATAAGATGTACCCCTTTTAGGCGTGAATACTTATGCTTCATGAGGCATAAATACCCAGCTTAATCAGAGGATTTATACACATTTTTTTCTCAAACTTATCTAATTATCTTTTGCATAAATACTAAGGCTTGCTTAGGCCAAAACACCTAGCTAATCAATAATTAGATTTGTTTTTTTTTTTTCATAATATATTTTTTTATAAGGCATAAGAGTCTCTGTTTTTAAACTCTAGTGTGTAAGTGTATTTAGTGTGCATATGTCATCAAGGTAAATATCAAGACTAAATTACTTTCACAAATTTTCTTCCTGACCCTAAAAATCAAACAAGTTATCTTATTTTGATCAAGTGTAAGAAATCCTAATTATGATTCTCCTATTCCTTAAATTGACTTAATTTCTTACAAAAAATATATCAAAATATTGTCTACCCCTTTCAAAAAGTTTTTTTTTCTTTTTTTTTATATTAGTCATGTTAGAACCCTCCCCCACACTTATCTCATGCATTGTCCCCAATGTATGAAAGAAATGTATAAATGCATGAAATAAAATGGAAAGGAGGAAAGTTACTGATTGGTAGTGAAAAGTGCATTTTTATCATCATATTATCATCACATTTTCATATTTATTCATTTAATTCTGCACATTTATTAATAATTTGTAATTTATTGTGTGCAGGCCTCGAATTATTATGTTTATAATAAATAAAGCCTAATGAAGCCCAAAAGCCCATATTTGAAGCCCAAGAGTCAAAGTGCAAATATCAGATTGTCAAAGTGCAATTATACAAGGGCTAAAGTTGCAATTATCAAAGATGAGGGAAGGATAGAATTCTACCCAACCCTAAATTCTTGCAGGATGAGGATAAAAGCCAAAGAGAGTGCAAAGATAAAAATTCAAAGAATTCGGATTCAGACTGTACACGTTTTAGTGTTTAAATCATAACTTTTGCTACAGTTATGCAAATCCGATGATTCAAGATGCTCCAGAAAGAAGACTTGAAGACCTACAACTCTTATGTTGATCAAACTTTCCAATTCAATCCGTAGATAAGCTAATTTCGGCGATCAACATGATAAGAAGTTGCAGGACAGATTTGAATTTTTATGGATAAGTGCCACAAGTCTGGAGATAAGATCTTTTTGGGAGAGTTGTACTAGGACTCTACCTCCTTCTGCACCTATAAATATCCTGCAGATGCAACACAGAGAGAGACAGAAAAGGCCAGAGGCAGAGCCAAGGGCCAAAAGCTAGGGTTTAGGTTTTAGGTTAGATTTTATTTTCATTTGTAAATTTTGTAACTGGGAGTGGAGATGCTTTCATGGAGGAAGGAATCATACTTGTACTGAGGTGACATCGGTGTAAGTTTTTATTTTTCCCCCATTGTTAATAAAAATCTGCTCGAGGTTGGTTTGTTTTTATTCTTGTTTCATTGTTTCTTTATTCTCGCTTTATCTTTGTTTTTCTAATCTTGTTCTATGTCATTGTTTCTCTCTGATGACTTGCCCACCATGAGATCCATCTGCTTCGAGAATACCTAGCCAACGAAGATCCCTTGATGGCTTATGGCGACGAACATCCTATACGCCATACTTGCAAATCTTCTGAGAAAAAGTAAGTCGTCGCAAAAGGATCGAAGGTAAGTAGGACTGAAGAGGTAGGTGTGTATTTTATAGTCTTTTCCTTTTCTTTTATTTTCTTTTTTGTAGATTAAATCCACATCATCTCCATATTCTTTTCTACCACCCATTGTAAATACCATCCATTGTAAATACCACTACTAATAATAAAAATAAAAGCTTTAGAGTATAACTTGCTTAACGCTTCCATCGCAGTCCCTCCCTGAGGATCACGACCCGCATAGCCCTGCTACCGCGGATTAGAACTGAAACTTGCACATCTATTTTTAAAACTAAAATACCATCTTTTGTGTGCAGGAAATCTCAGTCAAACAAATTGGCGCCGTTGCCGGGATGGTAGTCAAAAGTGCATTTTTATCATCATATTTACCATCACATTTTCATATTTATTCATTTAATTCTGCACATTTATTAATAATTTGTAATTTATTGTGTGCAGGCCTCGAATTGTTATTTTAGCAATAAATAAAGCCTAAAGAGCCCAAAAGCCCAGATCCAAGCCCATGTTTGAAGCCCAGGTGAAAAATTATTAATAAATGTGCAGAATTAAATGAATAAATATAAAAATGTGATGGTAAATATTTTTAAAACTAACAAAAAAATTCATAAAAAAAAGAAAAAAGAAAAAAAAAATCACCAATTAAGCTGATACATGTGCCTCAAGAAGCATAAGTATTCATGCCTAAAGGTGAGTTCTAAATAAAATAAAGTCCTTAGTTTTGTGGCCTAGTTCACTCGAATTTGAGTCCGCGGGGTGTTTTCTCACCTGGTGCCCTAAAGCCAACCGGTTTGGGAGTCATCGACTTTAAGTTCGCTACATGGGTGAATTAGAAAGCCTAAGAAAACTGAGAAATATTATACATGTATTAACACATCTATTAGTCAATTAGTTAGGTATGAGGGCCTCAAGAAGCCTTGATACTTATACGAAAGAAAATTAGATGAGTTATACATGCCCAAAAAAAAAAAAAAAAAAATTTGTATTAACACATCTAATAGTCAATTAGTTAGGTATGAGGGCCTCAAGAAGCCTTGATACTTACACGAAAGAAAATTAGATGATGTTATAAAAATAATAAAGAGGCATGAGAGTCCAAGTTAAGGAATTGCTAGTAAAAATTCATAAGGATGCATATGATTTTTGGTAACGAAAAAGACTATATTAGAAATTCAATTTTAATCCTTACCTAAAATGAATAACAATTGACTTTATAAAGACTAGGTTGAAGAATGAATAAAAATGATAATCCTAAAACTTATAGACTACTTAGTCTCTTCAATAATAATTCAAATATTCCTTTTTATGGATTTTGTGGGTGTAATCCGCTGAAAACCCTCACGAGACAACACTCGTCCTCTAGGGTAACCTAGAGGTTTAACGGCTTGTTGCACGTGCTAAGTACAATCGTGATTCCTACGAAAGTGAGTTAGGTTAGATTAACTTTTTCTTTTTCTTTGTTTTTACTCGAGGACGAGCAAAAAGATAAGTGTGGGGGTGTGATTGGTAGTGAAAAGTGCATTTTTATCATCATATTTACCATCACATTTTCATATTTATTCATTTAATTCTGCACATTTATTAATAATTTGTAATTTATTGTGTGCAGGCCTCGAATTATTATGTTTATAATAAATAAAGCCTAATGAAGCCCAAAAGCCCATATTTGAAGCCCAAGAGTCAAAGTGCAAATATCAGATTGTCAAAGTGCAATTATACAAGGGCTAAAGTTGCAATTATCAAAGATGAGGGAAGGATAGAATTCTACCCAACCCTAAACTCTTGCAGGATGAGGATAAAAGCCAAAGAGAGTGCAAAGATAAAAATTCAAAGAATTCGGATTCAGACTGTACACGTTTTAGTGTTTAAATCATAACTTTTGCTACAGTTATGCAAATCCGATGATTCAAGATGCTCCAGAAAGAAGACTTGAAGACCTACAACTCTTATGTTGATCAAACTTTCCAATTCAATCCGTAGATAAGCTAATTTCGGCGATCAACATGATAAGAAGTTGCAGGACAGATTTGAATTTCTATGGATAAGTGCCACAAGTCTGGAGATAAGATCTTTTTGGGAGAGTTGTACTAGGACTCTACCTCCTTCTGCACCTATAAATATCCTGCAGATGCAACACAGAGAGAGACAGAAAAGGCCAGAGGCAGAGCCAAGGGCCAAAAGCTAGGGTTTAGGTTTTAGGTTAGATTTTATTTTCATTTTGTAAATTTTGTAACTGAGAGTGGAGATGCTTTCATGGAGGAAGGAATCATACTTGTACTGAGGTGACATCGGTGTAAGTTTTTATTTTTCCCCCATTGTTAATAAAAATCTGCTCGAGGTTGGTTTGTTTTTATTCTTGTTTCATTGTTTCTTTATTCTCGCTTTATCTTTGTTTTTCTAATCTTGTTCTATGTCATTGTTTCTCTCTGATGACTTGCCCACCATGAGATCCATCTGCTTCGAGAATACCTAGCCAACGAAGATCCCTTGATGGCTTATGGCGACGAACATCCTATACGCCATACTTGCAAATCTTCTGAGAAAAAGTAAGTCGTCGCAAAAGGATCGAAGGTAAGTAGGACTGAAGAGGTAGGTGTGTATTTTATAGTCTTTTCCTTTTCTTTTATTTTCTTTTTTGTAGATTAAATCCACATCATCTCCATATTCTTTTCTACCACCCATTGTAAATACCATCCATTGTAAATACCACTACTAATAATAAAAATAAAAGCTTTAGAGTATAACTTGCTTAACGCTTCCATCGCAGTCCCTCCCTGAGGATCACGACCGCATAGCCCTGCTACCGCGGATTAGAACTGAAACTTGCACATCTATTTTTAAAACTAAAATACCATCTTTTGTGTGCAGGAAATCTCAGTCAAACAGTTACTGATACACGGGTCAAAAAGACCCATTGCCGTTTCATTTACCGGCACCGATTCCAAGAAAGGTTTAAGGCGTTGACCATTTACCTTAAAGTTATTTCCATTCTTGGTGTCACTGATCTCAACTGCACCGTGTGGAAACACGATTTTTACAACGAATGGCCCAGTCCATCTCGATTTCAATTTTCCTGGAAAAAGATGAAGCCTAAAATTATAGAGTAAGACTTTTGTCCAGGGACAAAGGTTTTTCTTATGATGTGCTTGTCATGGAAAATCTTGACTCTATCTTTAGTGATCCTAGCATTTTCATAGGCCTCATTTCTTAATTCCTCCAGTTCAGAAATTTGTAATTGCCGAAGGTCACCGGCCTTAGTCAAGTCGAAATTCAACTGCTTGATTGCTCATAAGGCTCGGTGCTCTAACTCAACGGGCAAGTGACAAGGTTGCCATAGACTAACCTATAGGGAGACATTCCTAGAATCGTCTTGAAAGCGGTCCTGTAGGCCCATAGAGCATCTACAAGTTTGATGGACCAATCTTTCCGGTTTTGGTTCACAGTTTTCTCCAATATAAGCTTGACTTGTCTATTTGAA
>JAVJIF010017823.1:0-109720 GCA_038442645.1 Agave tequilana
TTTAAATCTAGTTTGAATAACCACAGTGTTCTGATGGGTCTTGTAGGATCCACAAATTTAATTAGTTGAAAACTAATCACAAAGCTATGATTGGACTACCAAGATCCAAAAGACTTCAAAAGGAACAAATTTCAGGGTGGTATATCAGTTGGAAGAATGTAATGGCTAAGATGATTCTGGATTTGTTCTATCAACGCATCCACACGATTTCTTTTCTACTCTCTACTTTCCACACAATAATTTAGCTACATTATCAAAATGTTTTTCAATATCAACCAAACACAAGGAAGCATAGTGTGCAAGGGAGAAAACAATGGGTAAACAACTGAGTGGGACAGAAATCCGCACTGCTTGAAGAACAAGTTCAATAATCCTGGAAATAAAAGCATAATCTTTGAAAAGAAAAGGCAATGTCTAAATCTCTCTCTGAAAGCTGAGAGAGGAGACATTTAAATCTTATGGTGGGCTATCCAAATTGAAAAGCCACTCAGCTCATTTGATTTTATATGTTAAGTGCCTAAAAACCATAACTGAAGTGATTATGAGAGTTATTTCCCAGTCCTAGGGTCACACCTTGGCTTTGATTCTGAAAGTTGCAACCATGGTTCAAAGTCGCGGTCTCGGCTGCTGAGGAGTCTAAATATTCTATTATTTGATACTTTTATGAGAGATGTTACAAATAAAATGGAGTGAAAGAAGCGATGATGAAGTGATTTTATGATCTACAGGTTTGATTGTGCGCAAAGGCAATTTCAAATTTCAATTGATCAAGAAGTTAAGGGAAAGAACGGGACAGAGTAGCTCAAGACAAGGGATAAAATTCAGAATTTCGTTGGGACAAATCAACGAATAGTTGGCGGGCACGCAACAACTAAAGACAACATCAGTTCAACCGACACAACCTCAATCCAGGTCGAAACTGAAAATCAAATTCAAAATCCATAAGCAAATCCTAACCAATTTCAGTTCAAGATCAAATCCTAAATCCATAAGCAAATCCCAACCATTCCAGTTCAAAATCAAATCCCCAACAACCTCAAATCTTAGCCACAAACAAAGCTGCAGAGCTGGCGGACTTCAAATAACTAAAAGGGGAAAAAGATCCAAAGAGATAAAATCTAAATCTCAACTGAAATTCAGCCGAGTGAACAAACCTAGTGTATGGATAAGAGTGGCAGCAAGCTATAAAAGAGCAATAATGCTCTCAGAGAGGGAGAGCTGATTTCAGAGATCGTCTCTACGAATTTCTACTGAAAAGAAGAGGCTAAGGCTGCAGAGAAGAAGAAGCCGCACACGGAATCATCAGGCTATATCTTTCTCTTTTGTATTCTCATCTTTGTAATGATTTGATTATATTTTAATAAAGATGAAGATTTTCTTTAACATGACAGCTAATTTATATTCTTAAGTTTTGATGATATCTTTGTGACGTGGCTATGCTTAATGAATAGATCTATGCACTTTTATTTTATGATGTGTTTGATTTAGATTCAAGATAGACTATGCCTCTAGAATTTAGTCAGGAGATAGTTTATACCTGTGACTAAGTTTTAGCATTAATTTTATCTATTGCTTTATTATCATCGAGATACTTTATGCCTATTAATACGTTTGGAGTATGACGAGTAGATAGGGTATACCTAGATGATAATATGCATGATTTAGAATTTCAAGCCACGGAACTAGATTGACTTTAAACTCAAAAATCGCATAAAAATTGTGATCTCTTCAAAGATTGATTATTTACTTAATCGATCTAGGATGAAAATTTTACATGTTTACTAAATAAAAAGAATATATAAAAAAATATAAATATTCTTCCATCATCTTTAATTAAGAATCTCAACATGAAACTCCCTGAGGATTCGACTTGGTCTTACTATTTTACTTGCTTTAGTAGTTTAGATTCAATTATGAATTGCATCGGTTTGTAGATTTAACGACAACTGTTTTCAACCGATCGGTCGTCGATTCGACGGGCACTGAGATGCATCGATCGTGAAACAGACTAAAGCGAAACGCACAAAATGTTTCATAAAAGCTCAAAAAAATTCTACATAAATCACGACAAATCTTTAAAAGTTATAGACAATATTATAGACAAAGTAGATATTTCAACAAAATGTAAAAATTTTAAACAATTGCAATCACAATTACAGCTCATATGGCAAAAAAAATTGATGAACATAAAATAGTCATGTTTACAGTAACAACAAAATTAAAAAAAACAATACGACAAAGATATTTCTCTCCCGATCTCTCTCCTCTCCAGCTCTCTATCTCTCTCACTCTGCTCTCTCCCCCGATGCTCCTCTCCAGCTCTCTCCTGAGCTCTTTCTCCCCCCTTTCCAATTCTGCTAAAAGAGACAGAGAGAGCAAAGTGAGAGAGAGCTAGAGAGAAGAGGGAGAGCACATAAGAGAGGGAAAGCAGAGAGGGCTCAAGGGCTCGTCGGCTTGAGAGAGAAGGAGAGAGAGAGAGAGATATCTTACCTGGGCTGGTGATTGACGTCTTCGAGAGCAACAACGGCGAGATGGGGAGGAAAGGAGATCGAGAACGAGCGGCGTATCGTAGCTCGCTTTCGCAGATCTCTGACTCGGCCAGACTCGATCGAGTCGGATACGACCGACCGAGAGTCATATCCGTCTCGGCACCCGCCGAGACGAGTGCGAGACCCGATTCGAAGGATCCACTCAGAAACGACCGAATCGATCTTGACATGGAGTTGACTCAGCCGAATCGGCCAGTCACGATACAACTCGGACTGACTCGACCGACTCTGAGTAAGGCTGATCCATTAAAAAAAACCCAAAACTCAAACTTACCTAAAAATTAGGGCTCGCCGCTTGCGCCGTCGCCTGCTTCACCCGACCTCTCCCCTGCCTTCGCCGTCTACTCCTACCCGCCGCCGCTAACGCGAGAGAGAGAGAGAGACAGAGAGAAGGAGAGGGGAGATGGAGGGTCACGAGTGAGAGGGAGAGGGAGAGAGACGAGAGAGAGGGAGATAGAGTCAGAGGTAGAGATCGGGTGATCTCACCCGATCTCTCTCCTTTATCTTTTTTTTTTAAAATTTTGGGTTTTTTATATTTATTCCCTCAAATCTTTTATATTTCTGAATTTACTCTCAAATCATCATATTTTCTTAATTACCCCCTCAAAATAAATTTGTTTTGGACATGTGATACATGAATTTTGATGTCTACAATTTTTTTACGATTTGTCATGATTTTTTCATAATTTATTGAGCTTTCTATGTAGCGTTTTGCGCATATCGTCCGAGTCCGATCCGAGTCGCTGAGACTGATCCGTCTCGGTGCCGGCCGAGCGGCAGCCGAGACCGCGACTTTGAACCATGGAGTCAACTCGTACCGAGTTGACTCAGCTGAGTTCTGACCGAGTAGGACCGATACCTTCACGGCTCGCAAAAAAAGATATCGTGACTCATTCTCATCTCGCCAAGCTCCGTTCTAGAGACGACTCGGCCGCGTCTTTGAACCCTGGTTGCAACAATAGCTAAGCCTTTGTTCTGAACTTAAGATAGAAGTAAATGAATTGATCCATGGTAGGAATTATAGATATTATCAAAAAGAAAGCTTGCAAGATAAGATGCTTTGAGGAAAATAGAACTAGGAAAGATGAAAAACCTGAAAATATCCCTATTGAGGTTTCAAAAGTCCTTGGGAGATAAGGGGTTAGTTTGGCTAACTAGGTAGTCTAGGTTATTCAAAATAATTATAGCCTAGGAAAATGCCTAAAAATGGATAAGCTTTGTATCATGTAAAAGAATAAAGGAGATACACAAAGTTTGGTACACTTATGTTAAGCAGAAACCAAGTGACGAAAGACATAGAAAAGAAACAATCATTCGGAGTAACCTAGGTTTTATGCCTGGAAGACCTATCTTAGAACCTATTACTTACAAAGGCAACGTAGAGAAAGATTTCGAGAGAAGAAAACAGATTAGAATATATGGTTTACATTTCTATATTTTAAGAGAAACAAAATAGAAGGCTTAGAAGATTATGCTAGATGTTAAGGAAAAAAAGAAGCGTCTTTTGTCTATGTTAACGTGATTAAAGACATGCTAAATGAAACAGTAACATGGGCACAGCTCAGAAAGACCCCATTTCTAGCACTATAGACTTGTTTTAAAAGGTTAGTTTTAAATCCTTGTCTCATTATATTAGTTATGAATAAGCTCACGAAGCATGTTCTAGTATTTCGATAAGGTCTTGCGGTAGAATACATCGTTCGCTAATGATATTCTATTAGTTGATGAGAATAGGAAAACATAACTTGTAAAAGGGAAGTGTCAACACAAATTTTAAAATCTATACTATTTATCAGTGAAACACAAATCGACTATGTGAAACACAACTTTAGTGAAAGTAAGAGACGTGTTGTTCACAATGATGGCCCCAGAATACAAAAATGATAATTTTCATGCCGGCAGTCAATCTGTTTATCACATAGGTAAAGAGAAGGATGATGTTGTTTATAGGAGATGGTTAAAGTAGGTTGCTTGTGGAGTACAAAGTGACCGCAGAATGTCCATGAATTTGAAGAAAAATTCTATTAAATGGCTATGCAACCAGCAGTGCTTTATGGATCTGAACGTTGGACAATTAATGGTGAAAAAGGTGAACTAGCCAAAGTTAGAAATTTGATGATGCAGCTATGACTAGGCTAAGAACAAACTGAAACTAAGGCTAGGACTAGAGGAGAACCAATCAAACATGAATGCCGTGAGAAATAAAACTAATGAGTAGCTTCAACTGAGGGTAACAGGTAATCGCTTGGGTTGGTCTAGACATGTACTATGTTGAACCCAGTAACATTAATTTAAAAAATGCTAAGTAGTGGTATGGCTAAGAAAACCAAAACCATTTTCCTTTCAATAATGCTGTCAAGCACTTAAATTTTTTTCCTTGATATATTTGATGGCAGTTAGAAGTCTTTGGACACAGCACTTAGATTATGTATATCTTTCTCCAAAGAGAGCCCTATCATCATCGAGCTGCCAAGTCAAGATGGCTAAAAGAACCACTTTCAGAACAATTGTCTGGTTAGGAGATATCCATATTTTTCATTTTCAAAAATTATTAGTGATGCAAGAGGATTAAAATGGAAATTATTGATGGGCTATATTTTTCCTTCTTAATGTGTCATGCAAGAAGTAAAATTGTTATGACAGTTATACATCAAGGAGTAATTTAATAGGGCAAAGAGTGCCATAAATATTTAACCTCCCTAACTCCAGTTTGGGATTAAGGTTATAAAGCTGTATGTCAAGGGGTAACTACAAAAATGAGTGCAAAAGTATTTAATCACCAAAGTCTAGTTCCATCCATTATCTTTTTCTGTTTCAAATTGGCATATTGGAAAAAAGCCACTTCGATAAATTTTGGTACTCTGGAAAAGTGAACATTTTGCAGAGAGAGATACTATATGAAATAATCTGGATTTAAAGAATAACGTTACAGATAGGGGTGGAAATGGACCCAGCCTAACTGATTAAATATCTAACAAGCCTTCAGGTGGAGCCCTAGTCTCAAGTCAGTACTTTGGGGGTGAAAACTCACAGTAAGGCAAAGTTAGGAATAAAACCTTACCCATAATAACTGTCACACATGTTTCTGGTAATCTATCAACCACCACCCACAGAAATTCCCAAATCCCAGTTATCTCTCAATCCATTTAACAATGGATCTCCTATGTCAAACTTCATTCCTATCAAACTAAGTTTCCTCCATGATTTCACCATCAGTAACAACCAAATCTAACCATCACTTGTGAGCCTACCCTTAATGGGCAACCTAGTTGGAAGCACCCGAGGCGCACAAATGGCCAAAAGTGTGATATTCCTAGGCCAGGACCCTTGAGTGGAGGCCCAAGGCACAGTGAGGTATATAGCTTTTGAAAGGGTAGGACGACTTGAAACATAGAAGATACACACAGATTTGAATGCGGATTTTTTTTCATATGATAAAATTATTGAAATATGCAAAAAAAAAAAAGTTGGAAGTAACATGGGCTCCTGGAAGATGCAAAACAGTTTCGAAGGAACAGCCATTGGAGTCCAAAGAATGATAATGAAGGCATACCTATATTCAACCACACATTGATTAGACTAAGGTAAAGCTTCTCTATTTTGCTGTAAATTGGGCAGAGTTAATCCATCATAGATCATACAAAATCACCACATCCGCACCAGTATATATGTCAAGAAAATATAAATCCTCAAAGATGAATTCATGTGCAAAATGATATCCCTCGAAGGAGTGGTGATGGTCAAGTGGGGAGTCACAGTCTGATGTGGGATGCATAGAAATTGCAGTTGTGACTACAAGATACCAAAGATGTAATATGTGCAAGTTGGAGTACTTAGCTAAAGATGGAACATGTTAGGCTTTCAAAATAGACAGCTTACCCCATATTGTGGTAGCCTCCTCATTATATAGATGATAGATAAACACAAGATTACAAGAATACTCCTTTCTCGAGTTACACACTAATACTCTCAAGTTAGAGCATAGATATTAATCATATGCCCAGCTTGCTACAATGACTAGAAAAAAAGATTTCCTAAACAAAGCTTTTCTAATAAAAAAACTGAGAAACAAGTAAATCTTGATATTGTTGAAAACAAATATTGGATTGATAAAGTTATAATGCCAAACTGTTAAATCATCAATCTCGATGTCGGAAGTTGCAAACCAAAGAAAGCTGAATCTGAGTCGAACCAAACACTTGCATGAAGACTACAGGAAATAAGATTCGGACTTTAGAGATTCTCAAACTCAATAAAAGACAGAGTTTTAAGAGATCCTCAAACTCACAAGAAGATGAGGTTTTGATCAAACTTAGTAAAGATGAGATTTTTAGAGATCCCAAAACTCAATAGAACTATCGAATCCAAATAGAATTAAATCAAACAAGACCCATCAATGCGTCTTGAACGCTCAAAAACATAAAAAATCAACTCTTGATCAGCAAAATCAGAGTTTGATACACCAAGATATAACAAAAAACAGTTTCAGAATTAGAGAATTCCAGACTGGCAAAATTGTTCATCGTGAACAGTTGCAGTACAGTTCATCGTGAGCACTAACCTAATTTATTTTTTTTATTTTTTTAAGATCTGAATTCAGATTAAATTAGATCGTAAGAAAAGGAAAGGAAAGGAAAAAGTAGAAGGAGAAGATGTCGATGATGATGCTCATGATGGCGGTGATGTTGAAAATTGATGAATGATGATGGAGGTGCAGCTCATGATACCTAAATGCATCTGTAATATCATGTTAGAGTTTTAGAAATAAACGGCTTACTCTATATTGTGGTAGCCTTCTCTTTATATAGATGATAGATAAACACAAGATTAAAAGAATACCCTTTCTTGTGTTACACACTAATAGAACCATGGAGTGAGTGCCATAGATACAAAACTCATGGCAGTAAATGGTGGTGGAGTTATGCTTACTCGAACACATGTAATCCAGAATAAATGCCATATGATTGAACAAATTAATAAATCATACAGAACAGAAATGAAAAACCTTCATCACCTACATATCGTCATATCGTTGGAAAGCGGATGGAAAAAACACTGTTCATGAGCTTTGAATCCTTGATCCAACAAGAGTGAAACAGTTCTACATGAAAAAGGAATAACTGTAAGAAATCTTTATTATATAAGCAACAAGAAAAATGGTGTTTAAAGTGTTAAAGATTGTAAGGCAACCAACCTATATCAGAAACACCAATATAAAGGTTTTCAAATACAGAAAACAAATCAATCTGATGAAAATTTAAAAATCAGAATATAATGACAAAGCTTTACTGAATATCAGTGGTTTATTTAATCACAAGCAAGTTGGTAACGATAAGTTCAGCAATCAAAATTTTGCAACAGACGAGATGAACTTTTTTATTTTACAACCTGTCCAAACATGAGTTAAATCCGCATAGAAGGTCAAAATTCAAAATCCTGCTAGCATTAATCCTTCTTCATCTTCCAATTTTTTTAATAATGTTGACCACCAGTAAACTAGTGATTAGGGTAGCCTTGCTTCCCCATCTTTTCTTTCTTCTTCTCTTCTCCATCTTCCTTCTACATTTAGGGTGGTTTCTCTCCTTGCCTTTGTTCTTTTTTTCCCCCTTCATCCTCCTTCCTTCGTCCTTTATCCGTTGTTGCTTTCCTTGCTATCAACTCCTTTTCTGTTTCTTTAGCGAGACAGGGAAATAGAGAGTGGGGAATAAGTAGTACTTTTGGGTACCCCCTATACTGGGGCTAGCCCAAACCGCTCCAATTAGCAGTTTAAGCAACGAGATTAGTCTTCCATAAAAGGGAACTAACCTTTGGAAGATGTTGTGTTGTCGTCACCGATGTGTCTCACTCCCATTTTGGGCCTCTAATAGATGTTTGACATTGTTGAATCACTGCCTCGACAATGAGAGAAGTGGGGGAGTGGTAAGGTTTAAACCCTAACGTAATTTGTAGAAGCATATCATGTTAGACCCGCTTCAAAATACAACTTAACCTGCAGGTACTAACCGACTAGATTCTATAAATTTGGTTAGGGCACGATGCTCTAACCCTCCCCCCCCCCCCCCCCCCCCGGGTGCCCACTTCTCTCATCATTGTGGCAACAATTCAAGGATTAGAAATACATTCATCAACGCAAGGCAGCCATTGCAGAGAAGTGGCCATCAAAATTCAGATATGACAGTGAGACAAGCTAGAGATGATAATGTCTTGCACTAAATTAAAAATGTCTCTTAATTTGATTAAAGAAATGGGGAAGGATTTTTGCACCTAGGTGGTTAGATGCCCAAGGACTTTCAATATTTTAGAATACCTAATGACCTATTGAAATCAATTTACTCAACAATATGTTAAACTTTAGCTAATTCTATTTATTGAAATCTTTGAAAAATATCTAATCAAATCTATTTATATAAATTTTAGTTGAATCTAAATACTTAATTCTCAATATCCTCACTTTTCTAGAAAATAAATAAATTTATTCTATTATAATTAGATAAGGAAAATTAGATAAATAGATACTAAGTCGCATTCAAAAAATTACATAAAAATTTATCACGAATAAATCATTTATAATAAAAAAATATACACAAGGACTCATACCAAATTAGAAATTCAGTCTAAATTAAAAGAAAACTCATCACATTACGTACTGATATAAAGAAAGCTCATTATGCTATAATATTATATCTCATAAGTTTTCAAAGAGATAAGACGAGTAGCAGTGATAATCATGTGTTAAATGGTACATTGACACATTCTTCTTGACCTTTAAGGTTCTTTGATTATTTTCTTTTTCTTTTTTTCATCTTAGGTGATGTAAAAATGTTTGAATGTTTTCAGATGGGTAGCACATGATTTTACAATGTATATTAAAGTTAAATAGCTATCTTGGCACGCAAGTGCTAGGCAACCCCAAGTGTCTTGTCTTGAGTAGCTAAACATCTTTCACAATCTCGTCTTTGCGCCTACTTATTTATCTACATTTGTTAGATTTAGATTATTCCTTGAGACCTTGCAATATCCATTTCAAATCACGTCTATGCTAGCCATTTATGCTAAGTGCAAAATACCATCTCTACCTGGTCACCCACAACACTAGTTTTAATTACTAGTAAGCACATTGTATATAACAATCTAAACTTAGATTTGGATTTGTTTCTAAATGACCTCATATAACATTCATTTCATGTGAATCAATGTTAGCCAATTATCTTGAGTGCAAATTATCCTCCTTCATTTTTAGCCAATTAACCTGTATAAAAGGTGTTTACTACATTTGTGAGTACAAAATATCCTTCTCCATTTTTAGCCAATCATCCTATATAATTAAGGTGTTACTACATTTGGATTTGTTTCTTACTGACCTTATAAAACATTCATTCATGTGGCATTAATGGTAGCCAATTATCCTGAGTGCAAAAAAATATCCTTCTCCACTACAGCCCAACTAAGACTGTTTGGTGTTGCTTCTGCTTCTAGAAATGTCCATTTGAGAAATA
The DNA here is from genome assembly GCA_038442645.1 of Agave tequilana. Lineage (NCBI taxonomy): Eukaryota > Viridiplantae > Streptophyta > Magnoliopsida > Asparagales > Asparagaceae > Agave > Agave tequilana. The sequence continues at coordinate 10,046 of JAVJIF010017823.1, forward strand.
ACTCATCCAAAAGTGCTTTCTAGAAAATAAATTCTGTATAACTAAGGTGTTTGGTAGTTTTCAAATTTAAGTGCATATCAACAAATATCAATATTAAAATAAATTTGTTCGACAAAGTTTGGATAAGAATGGATGTGTTTAAAAGAATATTTAGATAAGATCATAACAATAATGAAAGAGATAAAGAGAAGAAATTGGTTACAAGTTGGATTACATGGGAAGTCATGAGAGAGAAAAAAATAAGGAGAGAGAGATCACATGTACGCGCTTTTTGGCTTATACACTCGAGTGAAGCCACTCCAAAGTCCAAACTCTGGCTTTCTGACCTCTACTTTTGCAAAATGTCCCTTTTTAAAGTGAGTACTGAACATTCAATTTTCTTGCAAAAAACACTTACCTCTTTTAAAAGAGGCAAAGCACTTGAAAGAAGCAACGCCGAACACACACTAATTATTTTTTTTTTTAAGAATCCAAGTTTTAGTGGGCACACTTGATGTATCACACATGAGCTCTAATGATGTGAAAAAGGGTATGCGAGTGAATCAGATATCAGTGATATGATAAATTTTATTACATTTCACCAACTATTATGATCATGGAAAGGAAAATAATTAAAACAAATAATGCAAGATGATGGATTTAAGAAAACGTGCAAGTATAGGTGTACCATTCACAATTTGAATAAACTAAAGTAACTACCAGTTTTGATGACAAAGCTTGTACTCGCAATATATATGGTCAGCAAATACAAGATAGCAGATACACATGAACTAACAATATAATGGAAGCAGTTTAAATTGATAAAATAATAAGGTGGTTATCAACCCACAAATAAATAGATCGTGTTAAAGAAAATTTACCTACTGATGATTACTTGGATCTCTCTGACCTGTAGTTGGTACTGATGCGTAAAGCTCGTCACCACGATCATAACCGTACAAAGATCGCCTGAAACGGAGCCCGAATGTGAAAGTTACGGCCCAAAAATAAAGTAGGGTCGCTAACGGGTCTGTTTTTGATAATAGGTCTGGATCCGAATTGAAGCTTGTGTCTTCTTCCTTCTTTGAAGCAACATGATGATGCTGGAGATGGTGCTGATGGGTGATGTTGCGTCCATTAGAGGAGGTGGCAACGTTAGTTTTGTTGGAGGAGATGAGATCAATGGGTTGTTGGAGGTTTTCTTGGGTTCCTTTGGATGGATTGTAGAAGAAGACAAGAAGAACAAAGAGTTAGCGTTTGTTGTTGATGGCTTTTTGTGGAGAGGGAGAAAATAATTGTTGATTTTTTTCTATAATTGTTGGAGAGGAATAAGAAGAAGAAAATAAGATTAAGGTTTACTTAAAGAAGATTAGGAAGTAAACCTAAACAATATAAGAGAAGTTAAATCTCACACAATAAAATTTATCAAAATTCTTCATTGCTCATTGTTGGTACAATAGGACCTTTATATAGGCTTTTACAAAATTGAGACCAACTCAAACTCAAACTCCTAATCTAAATAGAATTACAATCCCAAAATTTAAAAACTCAAAAAACAAAAATAAAGAAAGAAAATCTCAAATCCTACTACGAAAGAAAATCTCAAATCTTACTACGACTTCAACTTGGACTGGAACTTCTTGGATTCATCTCTTCGGCTCTTTCATCTTGAATAGATGTATGTATCATTCTCCCCGGGTGGGAGAAAACTCGACTCTGTCGAGTTTAGATGGATTAGGTCTCTCATGCTGCACTAGATCAATCCTTTGCAAATCACCTTGATCTAGCTGTGAATCAACAATCGGTGTTTTTCTTTTACAACGGTTTAAGTACCTGTGAGTTAAAAAAAGTTTGAAAGTGATAGTCTAATCCTCTAAAATTTTATCAATCGTATGTGTTGTAATGGGATGAGTATCTAGAAGTGGGTAAATGAGGGTCTGTCAAAGAATGGCTTAGAGGAAGGCTCAACCATCAAGGGGCTACAATCAAAACCTTTGTAATCTACTAGATCATCAACATTGAAAATACAACTAATGCCATAATCTCTAGGAATATCTATAACATAAGTATTACAATTCAGTTTATTCAAGATATTGAAAGGCCAAGCACTGCGGACATGCAACATTTTAACAGTTCCCAAAGGAAACTGTTTCGGATAAATCTGAACCATCACATAATCGCCTACATTAAAAGTTTTAAATAATTAACTACTGTCAGCTCGTAGAGTAGGCTTCACATTGCTCCATTACTTTTATCATTGATCTCTTTTTGTAGTTTGTGCACGTGTTTATGTGATGCAAATGCAGGTACATACTCGAATGCTTTATAGTGAGATGGTGTAAGTAGTAAGGAAGTGATTTGCGGACATGGTATGTATGATTAGTGGGACATAGAGAAGGAACAGTTAGCAATGAGAAGTGGAGAGGGTGGAGTTGGTAGCAAAGCCAAAGTGAACGTTTGTTGGGGCTGTCCAGTCTTGGGTCTCAAGGGTAGTACCTTAATCTGCTTACTCTCATGCTCAAATTGACACATGTTGGATCGACAGTAAATGATGACATTTTTGTCAAACAACCATGGTCTACCTAGTATAACTTGACCCACGTTCATGGTGATCACATCAGACCAAATCTTGTCTTTACAATGATTGAAACTGACTGGAACAAGACGTCGATGTTTGACCTCAAGTACTTTAGAGTCAATCCAAGACACTTTGAATGGGTGGAGGTAGGGTATAATCTCTTATCCAAGATTTTCACACAACCCGGACAATATTGCATTGATACAACTTTCATCGTCCACGATCACCTTACAACTCTTGTCTCCAATCTTGGTGAACGTGTGACAGGTCGCAGTTCTTCTCCAATCGTCCTTTTCTGCTGGTGGAGAGCGAACACACTTGACGACAGATAAATGGGTAGACGGCGTTGCAAAATGCAGTTGAGACCAACATCATCGCTTGATGACTCGTCAGTTTCAACATCTGGGTGATAGGTATACTCATCAGAATCTAACTTAGTGGCTTCGGTGGATGTTCCATCTATTATGGTGATTTTGACAAGACTAAGGCAACTAGCGGATAAATGCCCATAACCTTGGCATTTGTAGCACTTGGTTGTGGAACTAACTTTAAAGGAATCAGGGCTCTTATTTTTGTTGTCTCGTTCAAGACTCTTACCCTTGATGTCATCCCTATGTGAAGGGGCTTGGGTACTAGACCTATGGGGTTGAGAAGATGGAGAAGGTCTAGGCACTGAAGTCCTATAATCGTAACTCTTTGAAGCGTGACTGGTCCTAGCAGAATCTAAATCTTAGACCAAGGCATAAGCTGCCTCTAACTCGTTGACTCATCTAGCTAACAGTTCAGTTTGTAAATCATCTCTAATGCCGGCTCTGAATCTAGAAAGAATTTGAGCTTCACCTTCCTTATGGAGAGTACTGCATCTAATGAGAAATTCATCGAATTTCTCAACATACTCCTTTGCAGTTTGCTACCCTAAGTATGTTGGTGCCAATTGTCCATGAGACGAGCACTGAACGATGGTGGCATACTTTATTTCTAACTCTTCTTTCATCCTATCCCATGTATCAATCGATGGTCGAACTCGGGTTGCACGTCTGTTTTCTAAGTTAGTCCAATACTGACTAGCTTGGCCAGACAGTTTCATTGCAGCATACTTAACTTTCCTAGACGCGGTAAATTCGTACCATGTGAAGCATCTATCTAGTTAGAGTGTCCAGTCTATGAAAAGTCGTAAGCTATGACGCCCCTCAAAGTTGGGAACATCAATCTTGATGCTTTTCAGATAGTGGGCATCGGGATTGGATGTGTTCTCGGTGTTATTACGTCGGTTGTTTCTCGGTGGAGTTTGATCACATGTGGACTCCACTTTGGTCAACCGTTCGTCGAATGTCTTAAAGGTATCTAACTTGGCATTTATCTCAGCGAACATTGCGTCAATCTGTTGGGAATCCATTGGATGATGTGAGATTCGCTACTCTTCTAACAGATATGGGTGACCACTATGGATGGACATGCACTAAATTTAATGAAGATGAAGATTTGCAAGTCTACACTAGATGATGATTTTTTATTTTTTTATTTTTTTAATGCAAAGAAAGCGGTAAAATTCCTAGAAGTGCCTAGATGCAAATCCTACCCTAATCGTGCTCTGATACCAAGATGATGTGAAACAGGGTATGTGAGTGAATCAGAAATCAGTGATATGATAAATTTTGCTACGTTTCACCAACTATTACAATCTTGGGTAGGATAATAATTGCAAGTTGATGGATTTAACAAAACGTGCAAGTACAGGTGTACCGTTCGCAATTTGAATAAACTAAAGTAACTACCAGTTTTGATGGCAAAGCTTATACTCTAAATATATATGGTCAGCAAATACAAGATAGCAGATGCACACGGACTCGCAATATAGTGGCAACAGTTTAAATTGATAAAATAATAAAGGCGGTTATCAACCCACAAATAAATAGATTATGTTAAAGAAAATTTACCTACTGATAATTACAGGGATCTTTCTGATCTGTAGTTAGTACTGATGCGTAGAGCTCGTCGCCACGATCGTAACGATACCAAGATCGCCTGAAACGGAGCCCAGATGCGAAAGTTACGGCCCAAAAATAAAGTAGCGTCACTAACGGGTCTGTTTTTATAATGGGTCTAGAACAAATTGAAGCTTGCGTCTTCTTCCTTCTTTGAAGCAACAGAATGATGCTGGAGATGGTGCTGATGGGTGATGTTGCGTCCGTCGGAGGAGATGGCGGCGTTGGTTTTGTTGGAGGAGATGAGATCAGTGGGTTGTTGGAGGTTTTCTTGGGTTCCTTTGAATGAATTGTAAAAGAAGACAAGAACAAAGAGTTGGCGTTTGTTGTTGATGGCTTTTGTGAAGAGGGAGAAAATAATTGTTAATTTTTTCTAGGATTTGTTTGCAGGTGAAAGGAATAAGGAGAAATTAGATTAAGGTTTATTTTGAAGTAATCTTAAACAATATAAGAGAAGTTAAATCTCAAACAATTAAATTTATCAAAATTCTTTATTGCTCATTGTTGGTACAATAGGGCCTGTATATAGGTTTTTACAAAATTGAGTCCAACTCAAACTCAAACTACTAATCTAAATAGAATTACAATCCCAAAATTTAGAAACTCAAAAAACAAAAATAAAGAGAAAAATTTCAAATCCTACTACAACTTCAACTTGGACTGGGACTTCTTGGATTCATCTCTTCGGCTCTTTCATCTTGAATAAATGTCTGCATCACCTAATCCATCTCTCCTTCAATTAGTTCACATACAATTTACATCAACATAGTCCTAGCTAATGCCTGGATCTTGTTTCCATATTGTATCCACGACTCCGTCATTTTACTTTTGTAGAATAGGTCGTAGCCAAAACCATTAATTCCACATAATGTGATTTTCTAGTAAGCAAACCTTAACCAAAATTTCACGTGCATGTTTTTCATGTCAAATTTGATAGGTCTTGCTCACTTTCATCTATATAATCATTCTACCCCCAACTCTCTTGGCTCTCGCACTAATCATTGCATGGCAAATTTCGGGGCAATAATTTAAACTCCTGTCATCATATCTATCATTGCGTTTAGGTATTACCGTAATATGTAACTAGTTGGAATGTGACAAAAGAATGAAGAGCATGAGAAACAGCAGCAAGATCCTTACTCGTTTTTGCAGCAACAGTATTTGAAAGCTTTTTTCCTCCTCCTTTATGATATAAAGGAACAGGAGACGAGGACCAGCTAAGTTAACAAATAATGATTAAACATTACTTCTTAATTATTATTTTTAATTCACTAATCCAACACTTCATGTGTTTTGTATGATCACATGCAATTCATCTTTCTAATGCTCGCCCCGAGTGAAAGTTTTATACTTTTTAATTTCATTATTTATTTTATTTGAGTGTTATAATGTTTAAGATAAAACTAGAGATAGTTCATCTCTAAAGTTTCATATTATTTCTTTTAGTCATAATTATTATGTTTAAGAGAAAAGTAGGGTTCTCGTTAATCTCTATATTTTTATATCTATTTTCAAAAATACTAGAGTTATGTATAAAATATTGTCATTGGCAATAATGAACTTTCTATATGCTAAAAAACTTTATTGCATGCTTAGTTCCATCTTCAGCGTGAAAATTAAAAACTGAAAAAATAGTAGGTTTGAAATAACAAACACTCTGGGGTAAGGACGAGGGGGGTCATAGAATAGACACTCTCTTCATTCTTTTGCAATAAAAAAGAACACGTTCATATCTGCTACAAGTCCACACACAATCACAATCCCATCCTAACCTTTTTTGGAGGTTATGATAATTGGTATACATAGAATGAGAATAAAGGTGAAAAAAGTGGAAAGAAAGGCATGTCAAGAAGAAAGAAATAAGAAGAGTCATGCTTTATAATGTTGCCTACACGGTTATAATGTGTGTTTTATTTTGTTGGGGTACAAGGCTGATTGGAATTTGGGAAGATTATTCAAGGGTTCAAATTAGTCGGTAAATATTGCAACAAAAATGAATTTCTAGAAAGAAAAAAAATTCGGTGTCAGCCGTTTCATAGTGGTTTCGAAAGAAACCAAAACGACAAAGTAAAAAAAAAATCTCAATTTTGGTCAAAACCCAAACAAAAACACACCTTATTAAGCTTCAGAGTGGGAGGCTGATTGTTTGTTGCTTGCTAAATCTATGCAACTGAGGTTGAGATCAATTTATGGCTCTTAGCACATGTGCCTTCGAGAATACATCAGTTTTTCTTCCTAAGCTTTTTATCGTGAAACTGTGATAAATTGTGGATACAATAATAGAATAGGCCAAAACTATAAACTATCATAAACCTGAATCCTAGTAGCCCAGAAGGAAGGAAAATAGAGAGAAAGGGTCACTATGCTGGCATCATTTTCTTGTTGACATGTAGTACTTGCCATAAGCACATCTATTCTCCAAGAATCTCTGACAAATTCTCGCAGACAGTATACCATGGATTTGGGGCTGTACCAGGAGTGTACCTACAATGATATGAAATACTGATCACACGCAGCAGTACATACTCACTAGTTTGCTGGCACGTGCAAAGGCAAATGAAAACAATATAAATTTAATTTCTGTGGAAATTTAGAAAAGGTGAAAAACAGTTGATATTGGGAGAAAAGAGTTTTAGCTTATTAGTTTCCAGATCCACACATTTGTTTTGTTCCTTCTTTAGTGCAAACTTAAATTTTGTGTGCAAGCCTAACACCCTTTTTACCTTTGCACATGCAATGAACATGGGCATAATTGAAACTGTATAAATTGGCAAGGGTATGCATGTAAAATACATTGAAGAAAGATGTACAGTACATGAGCCTGTGAAATAGGAAGAGCCTGAACTACGTGTCTGATTTCTGTTTGATCCGTGGGACCCACGTAGAGGACACCCCAGATTCTCTGCTACAGAAGAAAGGAGAGGATTCAAATTCCAACCCCTTACTAATTCAAGACGTCGTTCCTAATTCATTTAAGGTGCCAGTTTTTACTTTTTTTTTTGCAAAAAGAAGAAATCTAATATAGCTCTTTCGTGCTATTATAACTAGTCATTTTGGTTTTATATTCACTTCTTCAATTATAATCCCAGCTCTATTGATTGGTTTGAACAAAATGCAACTTACGTTTGGCTTTTTGTGGTTGGGTAGCCGCATACAACGAGCATCTAATTACACTGGGCTCTCCCGTTATATAACAGAGATTCGTTGTAAGTGCATATTATTCATGCAAATTCTACATTGAGTAGTAAGTATATACCTATAGGGTTTTGCATTGAGAAGTTGATGCATTGCATACTTTCCCCATTTGGTTCTCCAGTACCAAGCCGTGTAAGTTCAGGCTGAATGGTGCCAAAAAGGGAACTAAATATGCCAGTGAGGCATGGTTCATTAGTAAAGGGATAGGGTTGGATTATGAGAAACCATGGGTTCAAGGCTGAAGACTCAGCTACAACTAAATATGAAATCACTAACTTAAGCCGGAAAAAGGACAAAATTATGTCTGACGCTATAAATTAAATGTCAAAGTTCAATAACAAATGCATAATATGTACAATCTTTTGATAAGCCCAGAGAAAAGTCAAAAGTTACAGCTGCCTAAAGGGAAGAGAAAGGAGAGACAAAACACATTTCAATACGCAGACAGCTAGTAGGTGTTTCATACAACATTATGTGACAATAAACAACGATAAACGATAGCAGCATTTTGTGGACTTTAACACTAAAAGTTAAAACAATGAAGATGGTCCAAGCCCACAGGATGAAAATTCAAATAAAGTGAAAGCAACATGGATGCATGATAAAACATGAAGGATAGACTTTCAAAAGGTTTGAGAGATAGAGAAAGCATGGACTTAAATCTTTTGCACAATGAAGAAGGCCCCAATGAATTAAGAGTTGAAAAATGTGAATAGCAACTTAGCAAGTTGGATATATGACAATCAAGGATAGATAATTCTGAAATGTGGGTGATAGAGGAAGGGGAAGAGACCCACACTTAATGCTGGATAGATTGAAACAAGCTACATGGTATAAACTGTCTAACAAAGATCTGGGATGGCAATTGTACAGCGTAAAGAAGCATTAATTTGCATTAAAGGTATGACTCTACAGTTAAAAGGTCAAGAGAATGGAAAGGAAGAACTATACAAAACACTGATTAGAAGTGGTATCAAATGTCCTTAATAGTAATAAAGAACATGTGTTCAAACAGGAACATTTATGAATTTTACATTTTAGAAAAACCACAGAAATTACAAGAAGAGCATATGTTTTTTCATTTGTTTAGGTGTTAAAGTTTAAAAGAGTAAATAAAAAATAGAAATAGGACCTCAATGTATATTTAAAATTTTAAACCCTTAGTTGCATCAAGAATATCATTAGATTTTCCAAGATCAACAATAGACTTATCCAAAGCCATAAAAGTTCACGTGTAAAGAATGAATTCCTACAAAGGCAGGTAACTCGGCGGGAGATAACTGAAAATGCTCGTCAATCTAGCAGTGTTGTCTGCATAAGAAACTCAATATACAAGGTTGTTAGGGTTTAAATACTGACACAACTATACATACGTAGACATGAAGACAGATTGTTATAGTAATACAGAGCCAAAAACATAGCGTGAAGAACAATTAGCTAATGCTGATGGACTGGCCCCATTGGCACATTGCTTGACAAAAAAAAAAGAAAGAAAAATCTATGTAATTATTTTGAGAGTGAGTAAGAACATACCGTGCAGAATCATTAATTAATGCAAATGGAGTGACACATCCCAGTGGCACCTTGCATAACAAAGAAATTGGAAAAAGAACCTTCAGCAAATATGTATGATTATGCATTGTGATATTTTGCTAGCCAGCTAATGAAATGCAATGATCATTCGCACACAGACAACGGAAAATTTCAGCAAACTATTTTAAAGTAAAAGAGATAAAACATCAGCGTCATGTTTTCAAGCAAAGGAACAAACAATCTCCAGTGACCGTAAACTATTAGTTATAAGTCCAAAACCACTGTTAAAATACAGGGAGAGTTCAAATCCTTATTATGTGCAAATATGAATGAAATGCAATGATGACTGGCACACAAAAAAATAAGGAAATTATTTTAAAAGAACTGACATAACCTATCTGATGAGGACATCTTAGCACTACTTTTTATTATATTTCAGTTGTATTTGTTTCTGTATTACTTGTATTTTCTTTAGTATTTGCATGTATTTCAGTTGTGTGTGTAGTTGAAGTAGTGGGTAGTTATGTGAAATAGTGGGTAGTTAGTAGTTCTGGACCTGTAGCCTGTTAAAAGGCAATGATGTACTCAGTTTTTTGGGAATGATGAATGTTTTTGAAACAAAAGATTCCTTGCATGCGTCTTCTTCATGTCTTCTCTCTTTCTCTTCTCTCTAATGGATGGTCTGGACTGAAAATTGATCTTGCCTGTACTTATGTCCCCCTGCCTCCTTCCCCCTCTAGTCTCCATCTTCCTTCCTGTAAACTTGTCCAGTGATTAATGAAACCCATATCTCCCCCTCTGTCTCTTAAACACCTCACAACAGTGACCAAAACATCACCATCCCTTTGCCCTCTCTTACCAACGACACCTGACAGTCACCCAAGTCTTCTTCGGTTGCACCGCACCAGCCTCCCTTCCCCTTCACTTTGCATTGCAATCACCTCCAGCGCCAGTCCCTCCTGCTGCAACTCCATTGCCCCATGGAAAGAAGTAAAGAATAGTACCACAAAGAGTACATTCAGGTGCATATGAAAGTGTTTAGGAGGCAGCAGCAGTGAAGCAGCGATAATTGCAACAGCAGAGCAGCAATAGCAGCACAACAGCACGCAGCAACAGCCTGCAGCAGCGCCAGCAGCAAATAGCAGCAGCACCAGCAGCAAGCAGTCCAGCAGCACCAGCAGCAAGCAGTCCAGCAGGAGCAACAAACAGCAGCAACAGTAAGCAGTCCCAGCAGCAGCACCAGCGTAGTGGCAGCGCAGCAACATCAAAACAACAGTCCCAACGCTCACATTAGTCTTTCGGCTTGAAAATTCATGTCTGAAATCGAGCCAATTTCACTTCTATTAGAGTACGATGGCGAGTTCTTCGTGATCGTATATTCAGACAATTATCTAGACTTCATATACATTCCGGGAGCTCCGTTGTGAGTTATTTCAAGGCAATCTAATTATTAGTGGATTACGCATCATTTAAATCATCTCTAAAGTATTATTTTTATTCCATGTTATCCACTATATCGTGAGATGTGTGAATTTGTAACTTGTGATTGACTGATATTGACTTTAAAACTTACCCTGTATAATATAGGTATTGTTGTTAATTCGATTGAGGTTAGAGATGTGAAAAGCTACACTTGCGATCTTATTTAAATCCATTTGCAACATTGCTAGTTTTGAGTTACTTTCTTACCGAAGATCGTCATATTTGGTGAAACGAAGCGAGTTTGATTATATCACTGGTTCTCTACATGACACTCACGCACTGTTTCACATCAGTTTGATATCAGAGCACAAGGTTTAAGCAGGAACACCATATATTAGGTTAAAAAAAACTTTTCTTTAGGCATTTCCTTAATAAAAAAAATCTGGTGCTTTCTTTTTTTCTTTTGCATAAAAATATATATAAAGAGAATTAAAAAATGGCTAGTGAATCCCAAACTGCTAATATGGACACCAACTCCAAAATCCTCCAAAAGATAGATGAAATTTTGAGTTGCCTAACTAGGTTGGATCAAGCATTCAAGTCCACCTCTTATCATCTGACAATCTAGGGTAACAAATGTCAGGGTTACAGGCATGTTGCGGTTAACTGTCCAAGTCCAGTCAAAGTAACTAAAGCTAAGAAACCTTGTGCTCCGTGTTTGTTACATACAGTTTATCAATGACAACTCTGACTGGGCTTGATGTCGGCAGTAGAGGAGGAAGGTGCTGACGATCAGAGCAGATAACGACACTAGGGGTTGGCAGTAAAGGAGGAAAGGGCTCTGGATTTATTACAGGTGGTTTCTTAGCTTTAGTTACTTTGACTGGACTTGGACAGTTAACCGCAACATGCCTGTAACCCTGACATTTGTTACCCTAGATTGTCAGATGATAAGAGGTGGACTTGAATGCTTGATCCAACCTAGTTAGGCAACTCAAAATTTCATCTATCTTTTGGAGGATTTTGGAGTTGGTGTCCATATTAACAGTTTGGGATTCACTAGCCATTTTTTAATTTTTTTATATATATTTTTATGCAAAAGAAAGAAAAAGAAAGCACCAGATTTTTTTTATTAAGGAAATGCCTAAAGAAAAGATTTTTTTAACCTAATATATGGTGTTCCTGCTTAAACCTTGTGCTCTGATATCAAACTGATGTGAAATAGTGCGTGAGTGTCATGTAGAGAACCAGTGATATAATCAAACTCGCTTCGTTTCATCAAATATGACGATCTTCGGTAAGAAAGTAACTCAAAACTAGCAATGTTGCAAATGGATTTAAATAAGATCGCAAGTGTAGCTTTTCACATCTCTAATCTCAATCGAATTAACAACAATACCTATATTATGCAAAGTAACTAAAGCTAAGAAACCACCTGTAACAAATCCAGAGCCCCTTCTTCCTTTACTGCCAACCCCTAGTGTCGTTATCTGCTCTAATCGTCAGCACCTTCCTCCTCTACTGCCGACATCAAGCCCATCAAGCCCAGTCAGAGTTGTCATTGATAAACTGTATGTAACAAACACGGAGTCTGACTCTGAAGAGTTCACTTACCAGGCAGAAGCACCAGAAGATTCCAACTCTGACAAAGAGAACATGGATGGTAATATTGAGGAATCCAATATTTCGAGTCCTCTCGAGGTGATCCCAGTAACCACAGAGTCTATTCATGTCTTTCCTAAAGATAGTACTTCGATTCCTCTCGAAGTCACCTCAGTGACTACGGAGTTCAGTGATATCTTTCCTAAAAAGAGTACTTCGTCTTTCCTCAAAGTCAACCTGTGACTACGGAGCTTGATGATGTCTTGTCTGAAGACCTCCTGCACAAGCTACCACCGACACGTGATATCCAACACGTCGTTGACTTAATACTAGGGGCTAGCCTTCCCGACTTACCACACCCTAGGCTGAATCCTACCGAGAAAACCGGATTTGAAAGACAGGATGATGAGTTATCACTAGAGAGCAAACAACAATTCCTTATCCCAATAAACACTCATGTCTATGAGGACAAGTTTTAGAATTATATAGTGACAAAGGATGTAGGACAGATCAAGAATTTTACCATCTATGGTCAATCTATATCCAAAGATTTGAAGGGTACCGTTATGGAAGAAACTAATGTTCTACATTTCAAAAACTTTTCAGCCATTACAATTAAACCTAGATGTGCTTTCCTTCAGACTTTACCTGTTATGATCTCACTTGACATCGTTAAAATAATAGGTAAATTGCCACACACAGTTAGGATGATTCGCCTGATAATCCCTTTTGATCGAGGTCGTGTATGTTGATGATCACTGAACCAAGTGCCTAAAACTTTAATATTCAATAAAGAGTCAAAGTTCTTTAGCTATCTTTTGGAAGACTCTTTAGTAATGATAGGCACTAAGTTAAGTTCTCTACTGCACTGCATTTTAGGTCTAAACATATGAGTCAGCATCATATTTTGCCACACACATGCAAGTTCAACACATGGGAAATCAGTAATACATTTGAACAAGCAACGTAACTATAAGTTATGGTCTGACATCAGGAAAGGAATTTAAAACTTTTAGTGTTGACAATTTTGTGATGATTCAGATTCGTCCGAAATGATTTCTCTAAGAAACTGTTAAAGATTTGCATGCCTGTAGTGCTGGACTTTTCAAAATCTTAAAAGAATTTAACTTACAATACTTATGTTATAGATTTGACATCAACTCTATTTTCAATATTGAAGACTAAGTGATTTACATCTTGACTATCCATAAATAACCCACTGGTTGATGAGCCTTATCCTGAGCCAATTTTTGAGAGTCCTTCACTTCTCCACTTCTCGATATTCATCCTATACAGCAGAGAAAATTGAAAACATTTTAAATGATGAATTTATGGTGCAACTTGACCAGTAATCTGAGATGTGAGAAACAAACTTATAGCAGTATGAGAGCAATTCTGCATTTGACTCGATAGAGTCAAGCTCTTTTCCACCCGGAGAGAATTGATGAGGACATCTTAGCACTACTTTTTATTATATTTCAGTTGTATTTGTTTCTGTATTTACTTGTATTTTCTTTGGTATTTGCATGTATTTCAATTGTGTGTGTAGTTGAAGTAGTGGGTAGTTATGTGAAATAGTGGATTGTTAGTAGTTCTGGACCTATAGCCTGTTAAAAGGCAATGATGTACTTAGTTTTTTGGGAATGATGAATGTTTTTGAAACAAAAGACTCCTTGCTTGCGTCTTCTTCATGTCTTCTCTCTTTCTCTTCTCTCTGATGGATGGTCTGGACTGAAAATTGATCTTGCATGTACTTATGTCCCCCCTGCCTCCTTCCCTCTCTAGTCTCCTTCCTGTAAACTTGTCCAGTGATTAATGAAACCCATATCTCCCCCTGTCTCTTAATCAAACACCTCACAACAGTGACCAAAACATCACCTTCCCTTTGCCCTCTCTTACCAACGACACCTGACAGTCACCCAAGTCTTCTTCGATTGTACCCTACTAGCCTCCCTTCCTGACAGTCACCCAAGTCTTCTTCGATTGTACCCTACTAGCCTCCCTTCATATTCCCCTTCACTTTGCAGTGCAATCACCTCCAGCACCAGTCTCTCCTGATGCAACTCCACTGCCCCATGAAAAGAAGTAAAGAATAGTACTGCAGAGAGTACATTCAGGTGCATATGGAAGTGTTTAGGAGGCAGTAGCAGTGAAGCAGCGACAATTGCAACAGCAGCGCAACAGCACGCAGCAGCAGCCTGCAGCAGCGCCAGCAGCAACAGCAAACAGCAACAGCAAACAGCACCAGCAGCAAGCAGTCCAGCAGTAGCAGCAACAACAGCAACAGCAAGCAGTCCCAGCAGCAACACCAACGCAATGGCAGTGCAGCAACATCAAAACAGTAGTCCCAAGCTTACATCAGTCTTTTGGTTTGAAGATTCATGCTTGAGATCGAGCCAACTTGTGTGATGGCGAGTTCTTCGTGATCGTATATTCAGACAATTATCCAGACTTCATATACATTCTGGGAGCTCTGCTGTGAGTTATTTCAAGGCAATCTAATTATTAATGGATTACGAATCAGTTAAATCATCTCAAAAAGTATTATCTTTATTCCATATTATCCACTAAATCGTGAGATGTGTGACTCTGTAACTTGTGATTGCTTAGCTTTAATATTGACTTTAGAACTTACCCTGCATAATATAAGTATTGTTGTGAATTCGATTGAAATTAGAGATGTGCAAAGTTGCGATCTTGTTTAAAACCATTTGCAACATTGTTAGTTTTGAGTTACTTTCCTCCTGAAGATCATCCTATTTGGTGAAACGTAGCGAGTTTGATTATATCATTGGTTCCCTACATGGCACTCACGCACCATTTCACATCAATATCAGCATCATGTTATCAAGGTACAGGAAATACAAAACACTATATTCATCAAGGAAATTTAAAATATTAGTTATGATTTCAAAGTGGCTCCCAATAGACTATGAAGCATAAATACTTCTCTCATGAAGCCATGTTCGTATATGATGCGTAATGATGGGGATATCTAATGGATTAGTTTGTTTTAATTGGTTATGTAGTTAGGTTATTTTATCTTAATTTGTTTTAGTTTGTTATGTAATTGGGTTATTTTATCTTTAGTTTGTTTTAGTTATTTATGTAGTTGGTTTATCTTATCTTTAGTTTGTTTTAGTTGGTTAGTATAGTTAGCTTATTTTATCTTGTTCCCACATTGGTTATGGTGGAGCTTCTCATGTGATGTAAGCCTATAAAAGGCAAAGACTGCTTTGGAGATTATCAATTGATGATTAATGAAAAATGTTTGCTTAAGCTTTTGTGTAGCAGTGTGTTTTTAGCGTAAGATGCCCAAGGGATAGATTCTCAAACCCTATCTTGGGAGATAAACCCTAAGCTGAGATTTCCTAACGTTCATTCCTCATTCCAAATTTTCTCTACCAAAATATCAAGACCACAATTTCTCCATCAAAAATAGTAACAGCAGAAAATCACCAAAATTTACACGTGGCACTGCTCATCGCCGCTGTTTATCATTGCCACCTTCCATTCGCCAACTCCATCATCATCGTCTTTTATCGCCGACGTCTTCTAATTCCGTTGTCGCCGTCAAACACAACCACCACCACCTTAATGCAGACCTGATGAACAAATGTCGGCTCCACGATCACCACCATGGCCTGATTGAGAGCAAGGGAGATCTGCACTCGACAGGATAGAGTTTTTCCCAACCCCACGGAAATGATAGGAAATCTAATGGCTTACTTTGTTTTAGTTGGTTATGTAGTCGATTTATTTTATCTTAATTTTTTTAGTTGGTTATGTAATTGGGTTATTTTATCTTAGTTTGTTTTAATTGGTTAGGTAGTTGGGTTACTTTATTTTTACTTTGTTTTAGTTGGTTTATCTTATCTATAGTTTGTTTTAGTTGGTTAGTATAGTTAGTTTATTTTATCTTGTTCCCACATTGATTGTAGTGGGAATTCTCATGTGATGTAAGCCTATAAAAGGCAAAGACTGCTATAAAGATTCTCAGTTGATAATTAATAAAAAATGATTGCATAAGCTTTTGTGTAGCCAGTGTGATTTTGGGTGAGATGCCCTAGGGAGAGTCTCAACAATTTTCTTGGGTTACAAATTCTAGATTGAGATTTTCTAGTGTTCGTTCCCAATTATCCCCTTCTTTTTTGTTCGTCCCCCATCATTTTGGTATCTGAATTAAATCATGCTTTTTTCCTCTACATTCCACAAACCTTAGCCTTCACCAAATTTTCACAAAACCCTAGTTCCTCTTGTCAACCCTAGATCTTGCCAAAAAAATTCCCAAAAATCTTTTGAAGAAATTCCGGCACGCCATTATTCAATTCATCCTCTCTTTCAACAGCACCTGATCCACGCCGCCGCCGCCAGCTCCTCTCCTTCCTCTCCTTCGCCTCCCCACGATGAAGGCTCATCCACTGCCTCCAAACGACAAAGGCTCCTCTGCCACCGCCGAACTCTGACCCCTCTTCTCCATCGAAGTATGTCGCCTTGGTTCAACCTTGATGCCATATGCTGAGTCCACAACCACCACCATGGCTCGATTAAGAGCCGAGATCTACACTCCACAAGATCGACCCCAGGGAATGATGGGGGCATCTAATGGATTAGTTTGTTTTAGTTGGTTATATAGTTGGGTTATTTTATTTTTAGTTTGTTTCGGTTGGTTATGTAGTTGGTTTATCTTATCTTTAGTTTATTTTAGTTGGTTAGTGTAGTTAGTTTATTTTATCTTGCTCCCATATTAGTTGTGGTGGGAGTTCTCACAGCCTATTACAGATAAAAAACTGCTTTGGAGATTCTCGGTTGATGATTAATGAAAAATGTTTGCTTAAGTTTTTGTGTAGATGGTGTTGCCACTGTGCTTTTAGGGTGAAATGCCCAAGGGAGAGATTCTCAAACCCCATCTTGAGAGATAAACCTAGACTGAGATTTTCTAGTGTCGTCCCCCATCATTTAAGACACCAACACTTCATAGAATTCCTTGGAAACATATTTGAACACCTAGATCTTATTAATAATGTTAATATATAAGACTTCTTGACACTGCTAAAATCTTTTGCACTTGTCAAACACTTCTTTCAAGGTGAAGCGCTAAAAGATAATTCCCAGTTTAGTGCAATTAAGAAACATATCAATCAGGGTAGAAGAAATGAAAATATTAGAGATTAGATGGGTGGTCATACACTAGGAAATGGGCAAGAAATGAGCGCATCCATAAGTTAGGCTGAAATCGGGATGAACCAATTGACTTGATTTGTGCATATACAGCAGAGCCAGTGGATGTGTGCTAGTTACGAGGACTGATTATCACTTAATGAAAAAAATGAGGCTAGATGTTGACCTAAATGAACATAAATGGGGCAATTAAGAGGACATGTCAGTTATTAATGTAACCAAAGGAGATTGCTTTAAGATAGCTGATGGAAAGAAAAGGATTCACGTAGCCAATGCCATAAGTCTGGGATAAAGGGTTTCTTCTAGTTGTTGTATCAAACATTTATTTTGTACTCATTATACATTGTGATATGTATTAGTTTCAGTTACATATCGAAGAGTATATTCTAGTGGAAAAGGTATCAAAATATTCACTTGTATAAAATTAACTTAGAATATGTTTCCATTGACGATATGTTAACATTATAAGTTATAACTAATCATATTATTACAAAAATGTATATACAATGTGCATGCATGTGTATGTCTATGTTGGACATATTTATGCACACATTGTTTCCCAGATGAACAAACAAAAATGCATGTACTGATATATAGATATACATGAAAGCATGCATTCATACAGAGAAATGGAAAGTTGACTTGGATCCAAATAGGATTTGAGAATCCTATAAACCTGAAAGTATGTGTTAGAGCATCAGAACTTAAAATCTACGTTTTAGATATGATCTATGATACTCATAGCTTTAAAAAGAAACATATTGATTTACAGAATGTCGTTTACCCATGGCTCAACACCTTACAAAGTTAATGGTGAGCATGTTGAACAAAACTATAGGGTGGACTTCCACATTAAAAACCCTAACCATTGATCTTCATCTAAATAGTGTGAGTTCCTTCATCTATATCCTGTTTTTGAAGTAACCACATCATTTAAAAACAAAATAAAAACCCCCTAATCTATTGTCCTTAGACAACCATTAAGTTTTTAACACATTCATTCACACAAGCCACACATGTGACCCCATTATTCGTTTTAATTCCTGTAATATCCCTATTTTAAAGTACGGTATTTGGATAAAATATACTGCTATTTTAAATATGTACATGTATTTATTTTCATGTGATATAATATTACTCGTTGTTAGTAATATCTATGTTGTTACTGTTATTTATTATTATTAGACTGGTCATGTAATGTATTGGTATTATTAATATTATTATTTTAGTTAAGTATTGTTACTACTAATGTTGGGTCATTATTTTGTAGTGTTATATTTCCTTCCCTTGATTTCCATTCATGTCTTATTCTTTGATCCTATCCATACCCATTTGGAGTTCAAGCCCATACTCATTCACATTACCCATTGGTGATCCGATACCCATTACTCTATTTGGATTCTTTACCCATTTTCTTGATTACCCATCTACCCGTTTGGATTCCTAATCCTACCCATTAGCCCATAACCTTGAACCCATTATCTAATCCATACTCATTTACCCATTAGATCCAATAACCCACCAATCCAAGACCCACTTAACCTAATTGGATCCTAATCTAGTACCCTCAAACCCAACACTCATTTATCTAATTGGACTCAAGCCTCAACCCGTTAGCATAACTGCTACCCGCAAACCCAATAACCCATCCCTAAATAATCTCCCAAATCCTAACTACAAGATCAGATCCTAAACTAACCCCCCCTAAATCTCCACCAAATCCTATCCTAACCACCTAATTAACAATCTAATCTCCCCCAACCCTTCTCCTCTCTCTCCATTGGCGCAGCAGGCCATGGCAACAACAGCCTCTCCTCTCCCTTGCTGCAGCGCCCCTCTCCTCCTCGGCAGCACCACAGGCCACCTCTTCCTCCCTTGCAGCGCACAGCCCTCGGCAGCCCAGATCCAGCCGCCCTCTTCTCCTCACGGCAGCCCGGAGAACCAGGCTCTCCAGCAGCCCCTCTTCTGGTGGTGAGCAACAGCAACAGCAGATCAGATCCGGATCGGCCTCCTCCCCTCCTTGCTGGTGCACACCCCTGCAGCGACGACGGATCAGAGCAGCCGTGCACCCTCCAGGGTCCCACCAGCAGCAGCCCATACGGCCTCCGACAGGCCCATGACGCGCACGACAGCGATACGGCAACAACAGATCAGCACAGCCCAGATCCAACAGGCAGCGAGCGAGCAGCGAGTTCTTCTGATCCACGCCAGCCCGTCGTCGGAGACCGGCACGGTGGCCTTCTTCAGCACCTTGGCTACCCTCCCATGCAGTCCAACAGCGAGGAACGACACCACAGCGACCGTAACGGCGACTCGCCCGCAACGATCAGATTTCCTGATGTGAGTGTTTACTCCTTTCAGTTCCTTTTATTTATATGTAATTGATTCTATACTGATTCAATTGTGTACACAGAATAATGTGTAGTAATTGTGTTTATTGATGTGTGCAAGTAGGGGCTTAGATCCATATATTGTATGAGTAAATAGGCGTGGACTTGTCTCTGTATCTGCTCTGGCAGAGTCATTAGTCGACTAATACCTGTTATTAGTCGACTAATGCCTCTGCTAGTCGACTAATGTATTCCCTATAGTCGACTAATTTAGCTCCCAGAATATGTTGAACTCTCTATATCACTCTGCTGGTCGACTTGATACTTTTAAAGTCGACTAATAGCCTGGTGTAGTCGACTAACCCCTTGACCTAGTCGACTGATAGGTGGACCTGGAGCTGTGTTGGTTTCTGTATCCCTGTCAGTCGACTTGCCATCCTGTATAGTCGACTTACCTTGCTCCTAGTCGACTTGGACTACCTCTATAGTCGACTAATGTGAGTCTGTCAGCTGAGTATGGTTTCTTTATTGGATGTAGACCTTACCGATGAGTTATGTATTGGTTATTGGTAGATATGCATGATATCGAGAGATGGATATTGGTGGTAATGACTTGATCTAATAGAACTTAGATACATGGATATGTTATGGTACCTAGTATCGAGACATCATGATAGAACTTATATGCATGAATATGTTGTGATATCGAGTGTTGGGATATTATGACTGATCATAATAGAAGAGGGAATTGTGAAGACTTATGGTTTAGCGTAGATTTATGGAGTGAGAGGATTAGTACTGATATTGATATATGTTGGAATGACAATTATTGAATCAGATTACTAGATGTGTAATGAAACTAGATGATTATGAAACTATTGGAATTTAGAGTTGGTTGAAATGACTTGGATCTATAGTTGAGTATATGAGAACTATCAGATGATGTGTCGTTGATGTTTATTATTAGAAGTTGCTATTCTATATTGCAATTGTTTGAGGACATATTAGATGTGACCTTACTTTATTAAAGGATTAGAGTTCTTGACGATTGGATGGTACATGAACTATTTCAGAGTTGGGCTGTGATTTGGACTGAACTAGAGTTATAGAAGACAGATGATATATTTTATGTAGAGGACTTCCAGACTTGTTATCCCTTCTTTGATAATAACTTAAGTAATGATTCATCCAGATATTGATGTGGACTTGTTATAATGTTAGAACTGGATTACGTCAGTTGATAGAGTTTGAGTTATTGTGATAGTGACCTAGTTGATATCAGTGATCTTGTACTCAGAGTTACCAGATAGCAGTTATCAGTTCATTAGTAGATTTGATTATCTTTTGATGATAAGACAGGTGAGAATTAGTTGGTTATTGGTGCACTGAACTTGACTGGTCATGCATGATACCTAACTGATAACTTATTATTCAAGTTACTGGGAAAGTATAATTGACCGTAACCCCGGTACAGTTCTATTGTTCATCGTATACACGGTTACTGTTACTGTTCACTGTTACTGATACTGTTCACCGTGTATACAATTACTGATTGACTGTCACTGTACTGTTATTGTTACTGTCACCATATCGTCCCAGTGTTCTAGATAATATGGACATTGACTGATTTAACTGAACTGAAATAAATAATAATGTAATTGAACAACTTACACTGGGATTGGGGAAATTGATGGAGGAGACAGCGTCTGTATTTTGGGTGGACCTAGGATACAGGTTGCGCAGCCGACTGAGGGTTCTGTTGCAGGGTTCCTGGGGGATGACTGGCATCCCATCTGTACTGTTACTGTTCCACTTTTTCACAGTGAGATTACTGTTACTGTTACTGTTACTGAGTACCTAGCGGTACGGCCTGATTCAGCGCCAGGAAACTGAGGCCGTGGTCCCGGGTATGTACGGGACCCACCTAAAGCATGGACAAAGTCTCTTCCACTAATTTCAATAATTTAGGACCCTGATTGACACGTGTAGTAGGCGTAGTATGGGATGCGTCTATTACAAGTGGCAATTGGTGTTCGCTGACATAATAAATGATAATAAACTGTTAATGTATTGTGCCTGACATTAATTACCTGACTGTACATTTATATCACTGTGATAGACATATAACTATAACCATGACCGGATTGTATACCAACCTAGTGACATGCTAGGTTACACACCATAACGTCAGTGTTGTTTACAGTTATGTTAGTTGCCTTGTTCTACATACATGTTGTTATTCAATGATTATCATGTTATTTAGTGCTTTCAGTTATCTGTTATTATTATGTATGCACTGTTTATCTGCACGAGCTGTTCCCTTTACACACACACTCACCATGGTCGCGTTCTGACGACCCTGGATTTGCACGTCCAGATATTGGACGTTTGTTTTTAATGTGCAGGTGTTCGATGAGACGGTACGCTTATGCGAGGAGCTTGAGTTCCTCTCTGTTTCTGGTATTTCCATCTCTTTTATATTTCTGTCATTTCCTTATTCCACCTTTATCGCTTTCAGCTGCCATTTTTCTTGTCATTATTCATCTGCTATCTTTGTGATTGTCATTATATGTATTATTGCAGTGATCATTTAATATTATGCTTCTGATTCATAGATTGTTCAGGTTACATTTAGGCTTAGCGTGTATACGTGGGGTATTTTCCTCGCGTATATGCGTCGCCATAACGTCTCCGTATCTTTAGGATAGGGGCGTTACAATTCCGAAGTTGCCCCATAAAATTGAGAATTTCTAAATACCTTAAAAGACATAAAAAGTTCTAGAAATGCAAGTAAAAAAGATCTTTACAGAAACCAAAATTTTTATTTTTCTGACTACTCTTGGTGTGTAAAGAGAGTGGGAGGAAGCCGAGGCCAAGAGGCAGGAGGATGAGGGCGGTGTTTTTGTCTCTTTTTTTTTTTTTTTTTTTTTGCTTCTTCTCATTATTATATCATCTTAAAAGACGGGATGAAATAGGGAAAGGGTTTTTCTCATTTGATATTTACATTTTTAAAAAAACTTTTTTTAGGGTAGTTAACTCGCGTAACAGAAAAAATGGCTCTTGAAAACATCAGGGGTTTTTTTTTTTTGTTACTTCAAAATCTGGGTACAGATGAAGGGGGTTATTTGTAATTTACCCCCAAAAATTACATTCTAAGTCGTTCTTTTTCATATCTAGGGATTCTAAATGATTTGAATCATGTTTTAATGATATGGAACTCCTGTTTTGTGTTGTCAAATATAAATACTTTGCAAGTATAGGATCCAGAGGCGGACCTACACTAGTCCAAGTGTAGGCGTTCCACACCCACAACTGAACTTTAAAAATATTATGAAAAGCCTAAATGGAACTTTAAACCTTTTACACAATATCCTTTTAATTTACCCCTACATCTATTTGAGGAAAAATATTTCAAAATCCACGATTTAGAGTTTAAATCCTCATTCCAATCTTTCTTGCATGTGTCATGCACTGTCAAGGTGCAACCGTCACAGTTGACAATAAAAAAGCTAAGGGAAATTATACTCCACCCGCTCTCGTTGCTGTCTACACCCAGCCCAAAAATAATTTTTTGAATTACAATTTTACCCATAGATGAAAAACTTATAATACCCTCAATGTTTTCCCTCTCATTTCCTCTCTGAGATCATCGTCAATGACCAGGCGGTTAACCGCACAATCCCATCCTACGCGGCCTTCACCGATACCGAGTGCCTAATCGGCTACGCCGCCAAGAACTAGGTCACCATGAACCCTTCCTCACCGAGATCATCGCCAACAATCACGCCGCCAAGAAATAGGTCGCCATGAACCCTTACAATTTCTCCAATAGCTCTCGCTCTTTCAAGCTGATTTCAAGCTGATCAACCAAAATATACGATAATTCATCTTATAAAGAGCAATCAAACTAGTAAAATGGCAGCTCATATTATACTTGCACCAGTGCAAACAGGGTTGCATTTATTTTTTCTAAACACAAATACACTTCTACAATCCAATCTGCTTCACAGACCCAAACTCAAACCAAGATATTATTCAAAAGGGAAAAAAAAAAAGAAAACGAGAAGAGGATGATGAGAAACACAGCAAATCAAAAGGGGTTTATAGTAACAGGGAGAAATGATGATGGGGAATGATAATATCTAGTAAGTTTCAGGAGCTAAGGGCTAGTGTGTGTGTGGTCAGTTTCACAAGGAACTCATACACCAGCCCAGCAAGCCCGCCAACCACAAGAGGTCCCACCCAGTACACCTAGTGGTGCCTCCACCGCCACCCGACGATTGCCGGGCCGAAAGCCCTGGCCGTATTTATCATTGCCCCATCGAACGACCGGCCAGCCAGAATATTCGCTCCCACGATGAATCCGGATGGCTAGTGGCGCAGTGGTCCCAAGCACCCCTCTTCGGGTCGATTGTCGTGGCGTAGACTGTGTAGACCAGTCTGAACGTCATCACAACCTCGAGCAAGTCTACATGCCACTGCCCAACACCGAGCGCCTTATCTTTGAGTAATTTTAAATCTAACTGATAATAAGATAGAAAATCGTATTTTGGGAAATTTTAGGGGGTGTGTAAAGCAAATTGTGATAACTTGAAATTGATAAGTGGGTGAAAAAAGAAGGGTGGGTGTAGACAATAAAAAGGTGGGTGTAAGTAGAATTTCCCAAAGCTAATGATCTTGTATTAAGGTTGGCAAAAGAATGTCTTAAGTGATCCTTTCTTGTGGAGAACTTTTTTTGCATGTGAGGTGTGGGGCACATATTATAAACCTTATCGTTCAAAGTGGTTTAAAACTATCACTAGAGCCACTGGAAAAGTGAGGCTTAGTGTTAAATATGCCACAATGTCAACACAAATGCAAGGAAAGTTTTATCATGTTGCTGAATAAATTAATTTGCAAAGTGAAAAGTATATTTATATTGTTTGTTGAACTGGGTGAAACTCTACTTATTCCATGTTGGATAATACTTTGAAGTAAAAACTTGCTTTCACTATAGGGGCTGTTTGGTTGCAAGGAAGTGGGCGGAAGTAAGGAAATAGGGAAGTGTAATTGCTTACTTCCCTATCTATCCAAACACCGGAAAAGGAAAATAAGAAAACCTCTTTTCCTTTTATCTTTTCTCTTTTACACAACAATTTCCTCACTTTCAGAGTGCTACAGTTAATTTTGTGGTCATGTAAATCACATTTGTAATAAATTGTAGCACAAAACAGTTAATTTTTTGACCATGTAAATCTCACTTACATTCTAATTACAGTCTATTTTTTATTTTTCTTAATTAATTTTTATTTTAATATTATTTTACGGTCAACTTTGTGGTCAACTTTTTCACTTCCACTTTCACATTACCATCCAAACACCGGAAAAGACAAAATATTTTCCAAACCACACTTCCCAACAACATCCAAACACCGGAAAACTTACTAACCAATTCCCAAGTTCCAAAGGGAATTATTACTACTTCCTCAATTCCTCACTTCCTCACTTCCACCCTTAACCAAACAGGCCCATATTTGAACTTAGATATGACAAGTACACTCATTGTCCATTGAATGAAGAGTGGACTCATGTTGAACTTTAAGCAAATGTTTGCAACATTTTCATGAAGCAACTAAACTCTCCGCAGGCACCAAATATCCCACATGCAACCTTTTATTTGAAGAATTTTGTGAAATCCTATTGCTTTTGATTGATTATCTAAGAACAGAGATGATACTATTGTGGCTATGAATTTTGCAATGAAGAGGAAGTTTAATAAGTATTGGCATGTATATAATAAAATTTTTATGTTGGCTACTTTTCTTGATCTAATGTATAAGATGCTTGCAATCTCCTATTACTTTGCTTGATATATGATGAGTGGTATAATGCATGCAAATGACATTTTAAATGCATAAAGAAGCTCTATTAAAATATGCATCGAAAAGCAATCCAACAGTAATGAAATGCTTCCAAGTTCTCATGTACAAGAGATAGAAAAGATTGGTGACGAGAAAGTAAGTTTGCACAATTTGTTCAAACTATTGAAATGAGCCCACAAAGACAGATCTCAATATCTCTACATGGAAGAGAGCATTCAATGGATTGAGAGAGCGGAATTTCATATTTTGAGTTGGTAGAAAAGCAATGTTGGGAAGCATCATATTCTTGCAAGTGTTGCATGAGATGTTTTTGGGTATACCGGCAACAACCATGGCATATGAGTCCGTGTTTGGCACTAGAGGTCGTGTAATCCATTACTATAGAAGTCGAATGACAACAGATACAGTAGAAGCCTTAAATTGTACGCAAGATTGGCTTAAAATAGAGGAGATAATGATATAAAATTTATATGCATTTGCTTATGTTTAATTGGTTGTGCATTTCTCCAAAAAAGAAAAAAAATATTGTGCATTGAATATATTAATTAAAAACATTTTATAAAACAAAATTTGAAAACCTCTCGAATGAAGAGGAAGAGCTCAATATGTGATGATTCTTCAAAGATCAAAGAGACTTTTTATGGAAGCAAGTATGCTACTTGACTTCAAATTTTAATTTTATGATTTATATTTCTCATTTCTAGAAGCATAATATTATAAATTGTAACTGTTCTTTTCTTATTTTGCAAGGTGACATCGTGGACATCTACAATTGGGAGGATGAAATTTGATTTATAATTGCATCTCATGTCTTTTATCTCTTCATTACATCTTTCCTTTTGGTGGAATTTAGCGTTCAGACATCTAATTTGCAATTTGATATGGTTAAAAGTTGTAACTGTGATGGTGGATTATTTGATGACATTTGCTATTTGAAATCTTGATGGATTATGTGATTGATTCTCTATTTTAGCTAGGACTGTTTGGTGATGAAATTATAGTTTATTTAATGATATTTGAGTGACATGTCTTTTTTTGTTTATGTTTTCTGTGAAAATATCTAATTATTTTGCTAATCTATTAGATTATGTGCCATAATCCAGCACTATTAGTTTTTTTTTTATATCAATGTCAGGTTAAGATATGTTACTATGTATGTTATAAGCAACATTAATTAAAGTGCATGTAAGAAGAATTGATTCAAGCATGACTATTAGTGCAGTAATGCTAATATTTTCATGAAAAGAATGTTTTTATTGTTGTAAATATGTAACTGGCATTTTCAAATGCATGGCTATTTTTTTAGAAAGGCCTATAGGCTACTAGGCTTACATCATAGTTCCTAGTTGGAAAAGGAACCTCATCTATAGCGTAAGAAAGAAACTCCAATCAGTGGGATGAAATGGTGCACATCCATGAATCACAAATAGCCTCCACGAAACTCCTAGTAGCCTCCATTCAAATGCATGATTATGAATATAGGTATCTCTCGATATAGTGCACAATGAGCTTATAATGATGATCTCAGCCACGATGGAAATAGATGGCCTTGAGAACTTCTCTCTCCTGACCCATTGTAGTTAACTCGGTCATCTTCCACCCTAACATATTTTCCTTCTTTTATTTAGTTAATTAATTTAATTAAGTAAATTGCTTGCTTCTTTCTCTTCGCAATTTATTAGATTAACAATATCATAGTACTTTGTTATTGCATTACCTTTTATATCTTTTTAGTTAAGATGAATTGTTCCGTTGAGCTTATCCATAACTATAATTGTTCCCCTTGTATGAGATGTGTATCGGTTATGCTAATATCTGATCCGTATCCTATTTTGACGGATACACATATGAATTTTCCTTACCAAGCAATATCTGTATTCATGTTTAAGAGTTGGAAGAAGATACAAATATGGTAAATGCTACATCCGATCAGTTTGCACCCCTAAATCCGGTGCATTAGTGTGTTATTTTGTTATTATGATGGAATTGTGTAATGAAGAAAGCTTTGTTTGGCACTTCAGTATTACCCCTCGGATTAGGTTAGGACTCATTTTATTAAGATTAGAATAATTCTTAATTAGCTTATGATTGGATTTACCCCAGCTTGACTGAAAGTTTTTCGTTGAACCAATTGACTTCTGAAAATATCTTTCAAATTGAATGGGAATTTCTTTTGGTTTGAAGCATTTCTCTCTGTGGTTGCTTCAACCTAGAAAGGAAGCCAATAGAGGAAGCATTTGAAATCTTGAGATCCTTAAGTTGGAGAGTAGCCAGCTTCTCAAACAACCACATATGGACGTGTCTATCTCCACTGGCTTATCTCTGCACTCTATTTTTCATCACTCATTCCACTTGTATTTAGACTTATATTTGTTGGGTTTGTTCCATACCTTGCTTGGGACAATTATTTATTTACTTACTAGCACTTATCCAATTATAATTGGGCACTCATGTTGATAATTTATTTCTAAACCCTATTCAAACCCCCCCCCCCTGCAAAACAAAAAAAAGAGAGGAAAAAAAACCTCTACAGGGTTTCCATATAGACTCCAACTCTTTTGATTCAAAATTGATTACAAACTAGTTCTTTGTAGTAGTTCCTAGATTCTTTAACACATCTCCTGCATTCACTTCAGTCATACACATCCTATGCCTTGAACATCAAGACTTCAACTCTTGAGCACAAATAATTAAGTTCATCTTCTTGTAATGAATATAATAAGGGTAAATTACAAGAAACCCCTTTCATCTATACCGTATTTTTAAATTAACCCCCCATCTAAAAAAGTGAATAAATAACCCCCTAAACTATTGTCGTCCAGTATTCTGTTACATTTAAACAATCATGATGGCCTTTTGACATCATATTTATTATATTTCACACTTATTCTTTTCATATAGTTATAATAACTTTTTTAAAAATAGTTTTATTAACAAATAAAATGAGTTCTGAATAGTTCAGGGGGTTACTTATTGAGTTTTTTAGTTCAGGGCTTAATTCAAAACTGGTATACAAATGAAGGGGGTTTCTTGTAATTTACCCATACAATAAACATCAAATTTCTCCTTGCACAGTGAGCTAGAATTCTACCCGCTCCACCCCTTTTCCACGTAGAATTCATCTTAAAAATTAATAAGTTGAAATTGTGCATAACGAGATCAAACAAAGTCTGAATCCAACCCATTCAATTGTGAGTCAGGTTTAGACCAAATCTTGAACGGCAATGTTAATAAATTAACGGATGCGGATGAGTGCCCTCGAGGCCCTACTTAGCAAGCATTAATTGGTGTAGCTTTTTGCCTTTCTGTCATTCTCAAGGCACCTCCAAATATTATTTGACTCAAAATTACTATCCCCCTAATCTTTTACTCTTATCTTTTCGGTGGTATCTCATTCCTAAGTCAACAATTTAAATTTTCAAACATATAAAAACTGCCCTTTAGTCCGTTGGTATTACCTCCACTCAGACGAACTCTCTTTGGATTCCCTACATTTAAAAGAAACTTCTTTTCTATTCTCTCTCAAAACTCTCTTTTTTATTATCTCCACCAAAAATTTGTCTCAGCATCCTCTCATCAGCTTCTAGCATTATATCATATAAATCAATAAGCCATCAAATTTTAAACAACTCAGATAAAATTCGATTTGGAGTTGGGTTAGAGAAGCATATATTGGTGAGTAAATAATATCTACTTTATGTGTCAAAAGTTTATCTTTCTAAGAGTTTTCTAAATTTTTAGAACATCAATAATGTTATTTCACTTAATTAAATTTCAAAACCTTTGTATCTTATAATTGGACTACTTGATAGTGGATCGTAGGTATAATGTCAATTTCAGTTATATTTCCGTCTTCTTAATTACTGTCTACATATCTTGGCTGGAGTATTTGGAGAAAAGACAAAAAAGTAAATAGGTTGCAACAATGAGGGACCATGGGAATATAAAGATGCCACTTTTAAGATGAGACCATGAGAAAAAGTGAAAACAAAGAGTCAAAGTCATAATTAAAAAGGAAGTTTATGCTCCCTTGGAGGCTGAAATAAAAGATAAAACACCATCTAATAAATTCTTGCTAACCAATACAATAAGGGCACTTGTTAGCAAGATCGTTAAGTTAATTAGTTAGCGTTATACTCAAAGGACCAAAACTTTCTTTTAGCAAACTAATAGGCATTCAAGACCAACAAAATTACTAACTTTGTAATATTTTCATGAGCATCTCACCTGCATGAGTTATTGATACTTAAGAAAGGAAGAAATAATTGCAGTCAACATGCGTTTGTTTTCTTCATTTCTCTTTATATTCTTTTTTATTTTATATCAAATTACTAGAAATTTTAATGGCGAGGATTTGAGAGGCATGATGGGCTACCACTTTTCTGTTGTAGCACAACGGGGATATCCACCCATATTATAAGACAAGGAAAACCAAGATCTACAAGAAGTTCATGGTTAGATCATTGTTCTAAATGACAGCCGACATGTTGTTTATAAGAATGGGGTGCCACAAAAAGAAGGGAACATCATTTATAAAACATTTTCCTATCAACTTCACCAACATGTTGGGTTCGACTCGATATGTCATTGAACATAGGCATTTTGCACATGAATTATAATAGCTATTTCCTTGCAAATTTGCATAATTTCCATCTATAACTCAACCTATGTGTGTTATCGACCCAATGATTTGGCATATAGGTTGTATTGTGGTGACTGTTATATCCCTAGTAAGTTATAATGAACATAATGTGTGGATACCCTTTGTTTTATACATTTCATCGTGTGACACACACACACACACACACACACCTTAAATATCTTTTATATTTAGGTTTTACTATTTTTATTAAATAGATAACATTCTGAACAAAATTACCAATGTTTATAAATATGAGATATGTAACTATTTCGTCCTATATTGAGCTCTCTGTTAATTTCATGTCCCTGATATGAAACGAGCTATACATAGGGACCCATTTGCCATCAAATCAATATTTGCCAAATATAATAACATTTATAAATACTTAACAGATGCTTCACTAAGAAATGATGCTGTCTCTTTGACAACTAATCTAATAAATATAAACTATTAAATTAAACTATAACTGTTGAAAACCCAAAAATAACAAACATGATGAGAACCTGCAGAGATAACCACTACAACAAAAGAGTATAAATTTACATGCAAAGGATTCAAAAATGAATTAAATGATATATATAGTGTCGCTTCAATGGTTCAAAACTAACATTGCAGGTGCAATATGCCACCTATTAGGGAATAGGTGATACTACATGGACACCAGAAGAGGGTATCAATTATCCAGATATCTTAGATTGGACATGTGAACCTTTCAAAAAACAAATAAGGAGACACGGTTATATTTCCCATATGTAGATGCAAATATGCACATAGCCATATATAAATGAGTAATCAACTAAAGAATTGGGCCACAGCTCAAACAAATAATCTTTTGCAATTTATCTGGTCAATCATCAATGTAATGTAGTACTGACTTTTGGTATACGATACAAGCATTCTAAGATTCAACAAATGTGATATTGTCATAGGTTTATCATTATAAGTATAACTGAAATGCATGAGAACTATTCATGAGTGTCCAAGTGTCTCACCGATCAAAGAACCTAAAATTTTTGAAGTGTCCTGACATGACTCAAGGCATCAAATTATTTCGCAAAAAAGAGGAGAGCTCAGCCACTTTGAATAGAATCTATCTAGATACAGTGGCTTGAGAAAGCTCATAAAAAGTGATATTCTTACAAAGGGAGGCAGGGATATAGGCTCAAGTTAGAATGTCAGATGAAAAGGGAGGTAAGGATGCAATGTCAAATTTTGATTGTCTACCGAGTTGGGAAGATGGAAAATTATGTGTGCTAAAGGAGAAGGCAAGCCAATCACAGCCAGTTACATGTGGATAATCTCCTTAAAAATATTGCCTCTGTTTATTAAGTTATTGGATAAAGGACTAGGCTTTTCCTTTGGGCATCTAATAAGAACATGATAAACAGATGAAGAAGGCACAAAACACAAAAGTCGTAGGATATGTAAATGCTTGGAAATTGATGAAGTTATTGGTAACTGTGGTGTAATGATGTCCCACCTGTTATCTTATTTATCCAAAAAAAAAAACATACACAACAATCACTGTGATAAATTTCTGACCAAAATTAGGCATGTGCAAGATATTAAACAACTCCCAGTATTAAACAGAAATTACATATGTCAGGCAAAGCAATTTAGAAATATTGACCTGGAGTACTTCTTGAAGAGCTTCTTCAGGAGCCATCCGCAAACCTCCTTTTCCCAAACCAAGTCTTTGAGACAAAACTGACCATTTCAAAGTATGGATATATGATCCCAGTATCAAACACCAGAAGGTAAAGAAAGTGTATCATGTACAGGAATTAAAACAGGAATCACAATCTCCCCATATGTATGTGTGCGCGTGTAGAAAATGGGATCTTACAATGGTATTCTATATTGCTATCTACAATGACTTCAGCGGAACAACGGTGGACATCCTATGAATGTTCTGCTCTATTCACCTTGGATCTACACAACTGAATTATTCTATGAATATTTGAGAACAACCATTTACCTGTGCGTCAATGGAATCAATTTTTTTAAGTTGAACTAAAATTTATTTTTGAAAGCAATTGATGCATGGTAAATGATTTTCAGCTCACTTGATCTTTATCTTTAGACTAATTAAATGATTGTAGATTAAAATAAATTGAGCGGATCATCCACGGGATGATCCACCTCAGCTCCACATGGGAGCCATCTCAATAGCTATCTACATTGCCGTCGTAGGCTGCAGTTATTCAATAAGAAAAGAATGATGCACCTTTTAAATCAATATTTGTGCCTGCCAAAGCAGAAACAACATAAAATCTGTGTTTCTTGTCCTGCAAATAAAACATTTCCCATTTCAAGAGTTGTAAATAATGTATGTCATATCATAAAGAAGAAAAACTCGTTTCAAGTAAAACAATATTACCTTCAACATCAAGTTTTTACTTAACCCGCCTCCCAAATGCCCGACATGCTTTGCCTAACAAAGATGTGAAAACAATTTCATTAAACTTTCCAACCATTAAGGCAACAGTATAAATCTCATATGCTTACCTGAGCTTCAACAGTTAGCACGGTAGGATGGTTGTAGGAAAGAAAATCGATTTGAAGTTCCTGGACATTACAACTGAAAGTCAGTTGAAGATAAATCAAGACTGAAGAATACAAGATTGCTAAGGGAAGTCAAGCGAGAATGAAAAAAAAACAGATAGTTTTTACTATCCAGATTTTCTGTTTTAATTTTCTTTCTTTTTTTTAAGATGCAAAAATCTTAAACCACTAACACTTTAACAGAGATAATGAGCCAGCAGTTTACTAAAAAAAGATCGAGGTTCAGGTACTATAAGCTAATGCCTAATAGGTAAGTAGATCACCATCCCTTTTCAGTTTACTGTGTCTTGGTTCTTCTATCAATCATGCAATTAGCATTAGGTTCATAAGCCATTCTAAATATCACCATTACCCACCAAAGCCACAATTGCTAGCCAAGCAAATACTCTCAAGTATAAGATTTCCTCCAAAAGATGATTGTGCTGTTCAATAAATGATCAGATTGGTACTTGTCAATGGAAATTCAGGTAATCCTCGCATGCATGTAGTTGAGCATAAAGGAACTGCAAAATCTGTCTCAAGGTATTTGGCTACTAGTGGGTGGGAGGTTGAATTTCATGTAATTCTCATCATTCTCATCATGTCAGATGAATGTATTCGGAGTCTCAATTATTGACATTTAAGTGAATACATTTAAGTGAATTGTAGCATGGCTGCTGGTAGACTGTTATGTAGGAGAATTTGGAGTTAGCTTGTTGATTCCATGTGCATAACTGCAAGACCAAAATAGGCAGGTCTAAACCAACAACATTAAGGTTTTATGGCATGGACCGCTCTTGCGGAAAGTTAGTTTGTCTAGGATTTGGCACTAACTAATAAATGGTTGACATTAGGTTGGCACTGAGTCAGTAGGGCCAACCCAAGTTGATGGGAAAATGCTTAGATGATGATGACGATGATGATGGGCCTCCCTAAAATTCTTGAATTCATGATCACAAATTGCAAATACATATTACAATCCACGAATCACAAAAAAGAACAAATAGTTTAATCTATCATTCTTGTAATTACAATTATAGATTTCCACTTACACATAATAGAATAGGCCTTGTATCTACAATTGGAATATTCTACGTTGTTCATCATTGTCCATTCGCAATTTATTCATGCCAAAATCCATACAAGGTTCCATCTAGCATATAGCTAACAAAATTTTTGAAATACTATCCAATTGATTCTGTAGGCCACTGTCTGCATTGTGATTTCCCTGCTCTCCAGGCAGATTTCCCAACAAAAGGTAATTGATAGTGGGTATAAAGAAGGGACCTTAAAACCAAATATGAACAGCTCAAACAAGGTTCTAGTCTAAGCAAACATATTGAATCCAAAGTATAACCATACAAGCTGAACCTAGTTGTTAACCCTAATGGATCAAGAAGAGGGGGAACAATATTAAGATTAACCCAATTGCATCACATTGCTTTCCTGCTCTTCACATCTACTCCCTCCCTCTTAGATGATGACAATATTAAGATTAAAGTTTTGAAAGTTAACATTCAATAAAAATTTTAACAAGGTTGACAGAGCTGGGTTCATCTTGAATTTCAGTAAGCGGTTGAGCTAGTATTCCTAATTGCATATTGCATTGAATTCCTGGTCTAACTTAACCAAATAGACGAAAATACACATAAATCTGAAATGATAATTCAGCTTTGGTAGGGATCAAGCAAAACAGCAAGCACGCAGCAAAGGTGCAGAGGTAAAAGGTCTTATAACAAAACATGCATCCCAAGATTCCCCAACTGTCTCCATGCCGTATGGACAACAAGTCTTGATGGAGAGAGTAAGAAGAGGAGGGAGAGTACTTACGCCAACAAATATAACATATTTATTCAAATTATAAGCCATTTCTTCTCCCTTTGTTTTCCTATTATTTTTCAAGTCCAATCAAAGCTATTACCGAAAACGAAATTCTCGGTAGACCAAAACAAGTTATGCATATCAATGGCTAGCTAATGGCATTTTCTTTTTGCACACTATTCTTGTGGAATTTGAAATGTCTCAAATTCATGTATACGGTTCGCCAGTGAAGAATTATCAGCACGGCAATCGTATAAACGACCGAGTTGCGGACTAAAATTCTTATACTACAAAATTATACTACTTCATAACTATGTCTCAAATTAACAGTTTGATTTCGTCAAGAAAAAGGCATTCTTTTTCTTTCAAAGACTCCGCGGCATTCACAGTTCTCAAGCAAAATGGAGTCGAAATAGAAGAATACATGCCAGTTAGGGTTTCAAATTGCGATGAGAAGAAGAAGAAGAAACTGACCTTAAGGCGATCGAGTAACTGATCTTTTGTGTATCCCATCGCTAGAATCTAAAATCTTCAATCCGCAGGTGAGCCGAGACTTGAGAGCTGAAGAATAGTAAACCCTAGGGAGAAAAGACTGCTCCCGGGTCGGGTTTCGACGCCGGATAAATGGATCGGGTGTGGATAATGACATGTGATGTGACTATGTGAGTGCAAAGCGGATGCCCGAGCGGTGCACGGGAATGCAAATAAGGGAAAAAAAAAAAGTATATTCTGAGAGCTCTCAGTGTATAAATAAACTAGTATACCATCGTTGTCAGCGGAAAACTGACCAATCGATCAGGAGAAGGAGGGAAGGAGGAGGAAAAAGAGAGAAAGCTAAGGAAGGAAGAAGAAAGAGGGGGTCAACGTTGCTCTCTCTCTCTCTCACAGATGAAGACAGATAGACGGACGGACGGACAAAGTTTATATATGAGTCACACGAGAAAACCTATTTTGAATGGGTTTTGATTAGATTAGATAAAAAGCAAATAACCCACGTCCATAATGTTGTCTCCCCTATTTCTTCCTATCACTTATT
This sequence comes from Agave tequilana, assembly GCA_038442645.1. NCBI lineage: Eukaryota > Viridiplantae > Streptophyta > Magnoliopsida > Asparagales > Asparagaceae > Agave > Agave tequilana. The sequence continues at coordinate 45,755 of JAVJIF010017823.1, forward strand.
TGTTAATAATTAATTAACTTATAAAATGAAACCCCCCAAAAAACATTTTGGTCTCTCTCTTAAAAAAAGAAAAAAAGTCTCCATCTATCTCAAAAATGGAACATTAATAAATCAAAGAAAAGAAATTTTTCTCACAACGTGTCTTTTGATTTTAAGAGATCTCCATCATCGACAGTATTTCTTCGTCATCCTCGAGGAATTCTGAAGCAAAATATACATCTACTCCCCCCCCCCGTGTCAAAGTTCTCGAGTCAATATTCAAGGTTAATTTGTTTAGGATATCAGTATCCTTGGTGCATCGTGGAGGTAAGAAGAATTTTTTTTTTTTTTTTTTTTAAACTAGTTTTCAATATCCAAAGTAAAAGTTTAAAGTTTGTCAAAATTATTAATTTATTCTTAAAAAATAATTTAAAGCACATGCATAATTTTATTCCCCCTTGTTAGATATATGACCTATTTTAAATAATTAGTTATTTTATAAAATAAATTCTTACCTGTTTTTTATAATTAATTATTTTTATACACATTTTTTTTCTATTTTTTTTCCAGGAACTCTCCCTTTTTTTCCTTCCCCCCCCCCCCCCCCCCCCCCCCCCCACAACTCCCTTTCTTATCTCTCTCTCTCTCCCTTCCAAAAAAAGACAAAAAAAAAACAAAAAATCTCGCTCCTCAAAAGCTGTAAAAAATAAAATAAAGGAAAAAAGAAGAAGAAAGAAAGAAAAGAAAAAGTATCTCTATCGCAAAGGCATCTAATTTGATTTTGAGAGAGAGTCCATCTTTGAGGGCATATTTTCTCTATGTTCTGCTTTTCTTCTGTTTAGCCATATTTTTTTTCTTTTCCTTTTTTCAATTCAAATTCAATTTCATTTTTTTAATTCTTCTTTTCTTTTTTATCAATATTTTTTCTTCTCTTCGATTCTGATTTTTTTTTTCATTTCTTTTTCTTTCCATATTTTTTTCTTTTATTTTCTCATTTTGTATTTATTTGTTTTCGTTCTGTTCTTTTTAATCCTTTTCCTTTTACTCAGATATTTTTATTGCCTTTTAAAACTATCATTTAATTTTTTTATGAATTTTTCTCTTCCTATAATTCTTTTATTCTTTTGCATTTTTTTACTTCTTCAAAATAAAATTGGTTTTGCTGAATTTTTTTTATTGTTTGTTTTTTTCTAAATTAATTTTCTTTTCTTATTTATTTTCCTTTCTACTGTTTATTCCAGTTTATTTTGCCTGTTCTTTTTTTCTTTTCTGGATGCCTACTTTTCAAGGATTCTTTCTTTTCTTTTTCTCAATTCTTCCTTCTTTTCTTTATAGATTTTATTATTATATTTTAAATTACTTTATTCTTTTCTTCCATATTTTTTACTTCTCTTTTCTTTTATTCTATTCTACTTTTTCGTTTTTTTAATATTTTTCTTGGGATTTTAGCGAATATATCCTTATAATTTTGAAATTTTACAGAATTCTCCCTATCTTATGTGTATTTACAAATCTATCCTTTTTATCATAATTAGAAATAAATATTTCCATCTGTTTTTTTTACTAACAGAAGATTTAGTTTTATCACTTGTTGGAATTATCAGAGAAAAAGTTGATTTTAAATGGCAAAATTGCCCTCCTTTCCCTCTCCTCTCTCATCTCCCTGCAATTTCAATCATGGTAACTCTTTCTCTAATTTATTTCATTGATTCTTGAAATATTACTTCCAACTTGTCTACTTGACAATAGTGCCTTCCTTTTTAACTTTGGGGCAGTTTGGTTGCAAGGAAGTGGGCAGAAGTAAGGAAATAGGGAAGTATAATTACTCACTTCCCTATCTATCCAAATACCGGAAAAGGAAAATAAGAAAACCTCTTTTCTTTTTATCTTTTCTCTTTTACACAACCATTTCCTCACTTCCAGAGTGCTACAGTTAATTTTGTGGTCATATAAATCTCATTTGTAATAAATTGTAACACAAAACAGTTAATTTTTTTACCATGTAAATCTCACTTGCATTCTAATTACAGTCTATTTTTTATTTTTCTTAATTAATTTTTATTTTAATATTATTTTACGGTCAACTTTGTGGTCAACTTTTCCACTTCCACTTTCACATTACCATCCAAACACCGGAAAAGACAAAATATTTTTCAAACCACACTTCCCAACACATCCAAACACTGGAAAACTTACTAACCAATTCCTAAGTTCCAAAGGGAATTATTACTACTTCCTCAATTCCTCACTTCCTCACTTCCACCCTTAACCAAACAGGATTTTTGGGAATTATTGAAGCATACGTATTGTAAAACTTAATTAGGGAAACCTCAATTGCAATTTTTCTTCGTCTGGGCCTCATTTTTTTGCGGGCCCTTGATTGTAAATATGTGTTTGACTGGTGGTTTAATCATAAAAATGCAAAAGACTAAAATACCCACATTTTAACTTTTAACCGCGATCACGACCGCAACTGCAACTGCGAATTCGACTACGATTTGCGAATTCGAGATTGCGACATTGTAAGAATTTTGTGAGAACTGCAATATAAACTTTGTGAGAACTGAAACTTTGTGAGAACTTTCACTGCAACTGCAACTTCAGGACTGCAAGTCGCAATCCTGATATAAAGAATTCTTTTTCATGTTCACTTTGTTTTTTAGAGCGCTTACGAGAAATGCGATCATGGTCGCAATCCGCAGTCCTCATGGTCCTAGTCTTTATTATAAGGACTGAGACTGTTTCTTCTCTCACTTTGTAACCCTTCTCTAAAATCTTAGCTCCCCCAAAATCAAAATCAGGTCACGAGTCACAATTCTTGAGTCGCATTCCTCACATAAAAGGATTGCGATCATTTCATTATCAACATTCAACAGAAAGTAAATTAAAAACTCAAACCCTAAATCTCAAAAGTTATCACGAAAACGATCAAATCCACCACGAGATGATTGATGAAGAAGATCCTCAGTCTCCGTGGAGATGACGAAGAAATGAATGAAAAAGCAAAAAAAGAGAATTTAATCAGACATAACTGAAAAAAGGGGTAAAATTGAAAAAGAGAAAATATGAGTTAGTTATATAGTAGAGTCCATTTGAAATGGACCGCATAGCTGACGTGATTTGTGTTGGCCCAAAGGCCTATCACTCTAGTTTTGATGATGATCAACTTATGAAGTTATGATTACTAATGATCTTGTGTTTAATTAGTGACAGATTCATTATCAAGATCTTAGTAGGTGTGGAGCTTCAACAAAGGATTTAAAGACAAGTTGGAAGCTAGCACGGTTGATTCACGAGCCTATGCATCAAGAACACATCTAGAGATGAGCTCGGTGGATTGCATTTGGACCAAGTCAAGAAGATGAGAAGCCTTCAAGTGAAGACTTCAAGAAGATGAAAACTTGTGTCTAGGTATAAGATTTTGTTTTGTTTTAGTTAAAATGTAAAGGATAGATAGTTGGTGGATTGGTCAAGTTATATCACACACACACTCTTGATAGAACTCTTGATAGAATTGCTTTCATAAAAGATTTTTATGTTTAGAAAAGAATTTTTAGTTAGTAAAAGATTTTCTTTTGACAAAATATATATACCTTGGTTTTTGGTATTTCTATCATGTATATTCTTTTTCAACCATAACCAAATTTAGAGCTTAATGTCAAAAACATAGATATATCATTATGATTGTGTAGTGGATCATATCCATACACACTATGCTTTAGAATGAACTCAAATATCTTGTTTTTGTATTTGATGAAGATTTGGAAAAACTAGTTTTGGAAAAACATGTTCTGGAAAAACAGTTTTTATTTTTGAGCCAATATTTCCAAGTTACAAAAATAGTTCAAATCTATTATAACATGTCTTGATTTTGTGCAAGCATGTTTGTGTATCATTGTATAACATTGAAACTATTTTTGTAGATTTATTGAGAATTTATGTGATTTTTTATTAAGTTAAAAGACCTATTTTCAAATCCCTTTTATGAGCAGATCTGGGACTGGCTGACAGGCCAAAACGGTCGACCGGACGGTCGACCGCAGCTTGGTCGGGTCGACCGTCCGGTCGACCGACGTGCACAGCCTTGTGCACGTTGTCAGCACAGTGGTCCGGTCGACCGTACGGTCGACCGCTGCAGAGAGTTCTGCTCTCTGTTTGTTTCGGTCGACCGACCGGTTGACCAGAGGCTGCAACGGTCGGATTTTTGACCGTTGGCGGTCGACCGGCCGGTCGACCGGCAGCTCTGACAGACCCCAACGGTCATATTTTTCTGACCTCTATAAAAGGGGGTTTGGTCATTGTTTTGAGCTAAGATTTTTGGAGATTTCTAAGCCAGTTTTTCCCATCCTTTTAACAAAGTTTTCCACATATTTGAGTGCAAATACTTCCAATCAAAAGGGAAGAATTTATCAAGAGTAATTTAAAGTGTGATTCTTTGAGTTTTTTCCTCCACCTTTCTAATCCTTGATTTTCTCACACCACACTTGAGCATCCATTGTTATATCTATCCTATAGGAGAGTGTTGTAGTGAGAGTTTGTAATTGGTGATCAAAGTATTGTAGATCACCAAAGATTTCATCCTTGTACTTTGAGGAGACGGGCAAGTGTGCTCGTGGTGGTTTGGAGTTCGGTTGTGAACTCGTTGGTTCGAGGTGCGGCCTCGGCAAGCTTGTGGGAGCTTGCGTGTGTACGGGACTTGGGAGTCCGAGGGCTTGTAGGTGTTGCGGCACCGAGGAGAGATCCATTGGGATCTTGCATAGTGGAAATCCTTCGTGTGTCGAAGGCGGGGATGTAGAGCAAGTGTGCTCGAACCTCGAAACAAATCCTTTGTGTTTGCGATTGCTTACTCTATCTCTCTTTCTCTCTTTGTTTCTTATATCTTGCATTACTTTATAGTCTTTATCTCTTATATGCATGATATACCCTTGTGCTCATAATTGCTATACTTGCTTGGGATTGTTGTTAACACTAGTATTCAACCAAGAGAGCCAACGCGGCACCTCAACCCATTTCAAGGGGAATCTAGAGGAGCTTGTCCAGAGCCCTGCAAAGGGAATTCGGCAACACTCTTGTGTTATACATAAGTGTTTAATTAAAAGAAGTTTTATTTGGTCATCTTAGTTTTAATTCCGCATCATTTGTTCATAAGTGACCATTAGATTAGCCATCACCTATTCACCCCCCCCTCTAGGTGATATTTCAATTTGAGGCTGAGACAGAAATAAATTTGTAATTAAGGTTTTTTCTAAATTAATTGAAAAGAGAAAAGTCCAAGGTCAATTTTCTATTTTGATAATGCTCTCTTGGTAATTAATATCACAATTGTTATCATCATCATTTTTATATTTGACAGTGATCACGGTAAAAGCTAAGTCAAACTGCGTGGGTATTTGTGTCTTTTTTTTCCTCTTTAATTGTTGCCAGAGAGGAGCAGATATTGTCACCCCTGCCAATTAGGAAGTCACCCCCAGATTAAGGCACCCATAATTTTTGATGAAGCACCCAAAAAATTTTAAAAAGGCAAATTTTCCTCCTCCTTTCCTTCTTCCATCCCTCGTCGACGATTTCGTCCCTTCGTCGTCCCCCGACATCCTCCTCCTCACATGCCGCACGCTGGACAACCTCCCCCGCCGCCTCCCCCCTCCTCCTCGATGACCTCCCTCGCCTCCCCCTCTGTCGCCCCTACCTTCCCCCCGCCTCCCCCTCCTCCTCGATGACCTCCCTCGCCTCCCCCCTCTGCCGCCCCTACCTTCCCCCCGCCTCCCCTCCCTGTAATACCCCGTTTCCAGAATACGTACTTAGTTGCGTATTCAGCTTTTAGATCGTATTTTTCGATATACTTCCTGTATTTGACCGATTTCAATTTCAAATATCATTTTCCAATATATTAGATTTTATATGATTTTCTGGATTTTTCCTGAATTTAAATGTATTTCTTCAAAACCGGTGTCGACCAGTGTCGTTGATCGATTCCTGGAATTTTAATTCTCAAACAGTTAGGAATTTCTAGATGGTCCTTTAGACTTTATTTCTTAGAATCATATTCTCTACTTAAATACTTTTTCTGAAAATTTTATGAATTTATGAAAATTCCAACGGAGTCGGTAGTTAACTGATTCCGGGATTTTTAGTTTTAAAACTATAAAGTATTTCTTAAAAAGGATTTCACTATTAGTCTTCATATATTATTATTGATTTTTGGTGAAATTTTCGAGTCGTTCCGAGATACTTAAATTTCGGACGATTTCGGTATTTTCCGAAATATTTTCCGTATCCTCGACTTAAACCCGGGAACTTGTCTTTTCATTATTTTATATTCTAAGTCCAAGAGTAAATATCTTCCTTTATGAATTTCTTTCCATTTTTTCCTTTTCCTTTGTTTCTCTTTCTCCACAACCACAAACTTTTCCCATTTTTTCCAAAATTCAAATCTCTTCCAAATTCCAACTCCACATAATCTCACCAACCCCCTCATTTAATGCACCATTTGCTTCCGTACTCTGATTCTTGTCTGTACTGATGCTTAGCGTATATATGCGTGGGGGCAATTTATGACCTACGTATATACGTCGCAGTGACGTCCCCGTATCCGTGGACGAAATTTTTGTAAGGTGGATGGATTGTAATACCCCGTTTCCAGAATACGTACTTAGTTGCGTATTCAGCTTTTCGATCGTATTTTTCGATATACTTCCTGTATTTGACCGATTTCAATTTCAAATATCATTTTCCAATATATTAGATTTTATATGATTTTCTGGATTTTTCCTGAATTTAAATGTATTTCTTCAAAACCGGTGTCGACCAGTGTCGTTGATCGATTCCTGGAATTTTAATTCTCAAACAGTTAGGAATTTCTAGATGGTCCTTTAGACTTTATTTCTTAGAATCATATTCTCTACTTAAATACTTTTTCTGAAAATTTTATGAATTTATGAAAATTCCAACGGAGTCGGTAGTTAACTGATTCCGGGATTTTTAGTTTTAAAACTATAAAGTATTTCTTAAAAAGGATTTCACTATTAGTCTTCATATATTATTATTGATTTTTGGTGAAATTTTCGAGTCGTTCCGAGATACTTGAATTTCGGACGATTTCGGTATTTTCCGAAATATTTTCCGTATCCTCGACTTAAACCCGGGAACTTGTCTTTTCATTATTTTATATTCTAAGTCCAAGAGTAAATATCTTCCTTTATGAATTTCTTTCCATTTTTTCCTTTTCCTTTGTTTCTCTTTCTCCACAACCACAAACTTTTCCCATTTTTTCAAAAATTCAAATCTCTTCCAAAATTCCAACTCCACATAATCTCACCAACCCCCTCATTTAATGCACCATTTGCTTCCGTACTCTGATTCTTGTCTGTACTGATGCTTAGCGTATATACGGGAGGGTACTTCGGACTTACGTATATACGTTGCAGTGACGACCCCGTATCGCCGGGATCGGGGCGTTACACTCCCTGGCATCCTCCCCTCCTACTGTTGCACTCTTCCTCCTCCTTGATGACCTCCGCACTCCCCCGACCTCCCCGCCGTCCTCCGCCTCATTCCCACCTCCTCCCCCTCTTACTGTTCGGCCGGATCTATTCAGCCACTTCTAGCCGAACAGATGTGACACGTTTAGTCGGATGTCCAACAGAACAGTGGGGGTGGAGGTGAGGTAAGGAAGGGGTCATCAGGGAGGAAGGGGTGTCATCGGAGAAGGGGGAGGAGGGGAGGCAGGGGCTCGCTAGGATAAAAAAAGGAGAAGGAAGAAGATGGCGAGAAAAAGGGGAAGAGGCATTTTCGTCTTTTTCATGAGGGTAGCTGTATCTAAAAAAATAATGACACACCTGTAAATAAGTGGTGTGTGCCTTCCTCATTTTTTTTTTGGGAATCTATTTAACAAAACGATATATTTAAAAATTATGTTAAAAATATAAGGATATATATGATAAATAATACTAAAAAAACAAGGAGAAATATATAAATGTTTGAAAAGCGTAAGGAGATATATGCTAAAACTCCATTATTTTACATAAAATTGGGCTAAAATTAAAATATGAAAAATAAGAGCTGTGATACAATTTGAGAGCTCTCGATCATTCAAAAAAGCATATTTGAAATAGTTTGAATTTTGGATTTGATTAGGCTGAATGGAGAAGAGTTCATTCGGATATCATGGTGAGAGAGTTCAGAATTTGATTTAACAAATTAACTATCATAACAGTTTTTCTTGTAAAATAGTCTTGAAAATGTAATACTCTTTTATGTGTAATTGAGATAAGGATATTAAATTCAGAATTCATCTTTCTCAATAGCATTTAGCGTTGCCCCCACCAAGCAAACGGGAGCAGATTTTTCCACACCAAAAAATGATGAAAACACCCCACAAATTATTACAAGTCTTGTCATTTTTTTTGACAATTTTACTCTCGGTAAAATATTAAAAATGTCACTTTCTTCTTCCTCCCCCGCGCCCCCTCCCCCCACCAAATTTGTTTAGTCCGATCTTTTTTTTTGTTTTTGTTTTTGTTTTTTTTTCTTGGTGGGGAGGGGTGGGGTGGGGGGGGGGGGGGTCGGGGTCGTGGGGGGGGTGACTGGCGAGGGAGGAGGAGGGGAGGAAAAAGAAAGAAGTTTTTTTTTTTGTTATTTTTTAAATTTTATTGGAGTACTTTTAACCCAAAAAATGAGGTGCCAGAATTCTTCTTTGGGGGTGAAAATATCCGCTCCCTAAGCAAATATATTCTTTCTTAAACAATCCTGGTACAAAGTTACATTAAAATACTGAAAACTATATCTGTGGTCTTCGGCCTTCAAAAAAATTAACTAAAATTTATTATTAAAAAGCTAAAAGAACCAGCTCAGTTTACTAGTTCACAGAACCCAACAGCTATAAAGCTTCAGGCTTACTAGAAATTATAGGCTAAAATTCACTGCAACAAGAAGCAGCAGCAAGCAAAGTTATGGAGGGTTCAATTCACATACATATCTCAATCCACACTGGCTAAACATGCAGCCACAATAATTTAGACACTGGAAAAACCCTGCTTCTTCTCTAACAATTAGTGTCAAGCAAATAATAATAGTTAAGAGCTACACCCAATAAAAGCAGAAAAACAGAAAGAAGAGAAGAAAATTTATACAACTTCCTGCTTCGCCAATCTTAGAAAATAATAGCAGAACAAAAATTATGATAACAAGGGAAAAAAAAAATGTCAGCCCATCATTCACTCTGTTTGGCAATGTGTCCACAAGTCAATGAGAGCGAAGGTGGTGAGTGGTTCAGTTGAGCTAAGCAATCGCTCGAATCAATTCAAAATTGTTAGAGATTATCGCATACCGCTCTTGTGAAATCAGCAGTGGATGCAGTGCCTCCAAGATCCCCAGTTCGGTATTTTCCTTCAGCAATGGTTTTAAGTACCGCGTTTTGGATCCGGTCAGCTTTATCAGTTAGCTGCAAGTGGCGCAACATCATGACGGAGCTCAGAAGGAGAGCTGTTGGATTCGCCAGATTCTGAAATTTCCAATCAAGAAATGATAAGAACTCGGTCCACAAATCAGGATGAAAATGTAGATGGTGGGCTTATGAAAGGAAGAGTAAATCAAGATTACCATGAAATGATCCGAATGCTAAAGACCAACAAAATAATGCATAAATGCTTGATATATATGAATAATTTTTTAGCTTATATACACCTTCAATCTTCTTGCATATAACTGCTTGTTTGAATACGTCAGTTAAAATTTTCAAAAAGTGCATTTGAATCTTCTGTTATCCATTATATAATTTAACAGTTGAATGAAGATGCCTGAACAAGCATAATTGGACTCCAGATACTCCTTTTACTGCTCACTCTACAACAACAACAACAACTAAGCCATTTGTCCCAAGTATTTGGGATAAGCTACAAGAACCAAAAGAGAATTACGCCGGATCGGGCACATGGATCAGCTTTCTCCACTCATTCCTATCGAGCAATATGCCTTCACTAAGACCTTTAGCCTCTATATCTAGTCGTAGTACCTCCATCTATGTTTTCTTCAGTCTCCCCTGCGCTCTTTTAACTTGCATTAATTTGATACGCTCTACTCGTCAGACTGGCGCATCTGTAGGTCTACGTTGCACATGACCAAACCATCGTAGGCGGTTTTCTCTCATCTTCTCTTCTATAGAGGCTACGCATATCTTAGTACAAATATACTCATTTCTCACCTTATCTCTCCTTGTGTTACCACACATCCAACAAAGCGTGCGCATCACCGTTGCACTCATCTTCTGGGCATGATATCTCTTTATAGCCCAACATTATGTGCCATATAACAAAGCTGGCCTAATAGCAGTACGATAAAACTTTCCCTTCAGCCATAACGAAATATTATGATCACATAAAACTTCTGTTGTACTTCTCAATTCAACCAACCGGCTTGGATCCTATGGTTGACATCACTATTGATCTTCCCATCCTTTTGAATAATAGAACCCACGTACTTAAACTGACTGCTCATCAGTATTTCTTGACCATCTAGTGTCACAATACTATAATCTCGGATTCCATGTTTACTGAATTTACACTCCATTTACTTTGTTTTGGTCCTACTTAATCTAAAACCTCGATATTCTAGAGTTTACCACCATAACTCTAATTTTGCATTTACCCCAGCTCTCGTTTCATCGACTAGGACAATATCATCAGCAAATAGCATACACCACGGTATCTCATCCTGAATAGCTCTAGTAATCTCATCCATCACTATGAAAAATAAGAATGGACTCAATGCAGATCCTTGATGCAATCCAATTGTGATAGAAAAATCACTTGTTATGCCTCCACAAGTTCTGACATTTGCCACTACTCCATCGTAAATGTCCTTGATTATGTCAATATATTTGATGGAGATTCCCTTTTTCATCAATGTCCACCATAATACCTCTCTTGGCACCTTATCATAAGCTTTTTCTAAATCAATAAAGATTATATGCAAATTTCTCCTCCTCTCTCGAAATCTCTCTATAAGTTGACGAAGCAAATGAATAGCATCTGTCGTCGATCGCCCCGACATAAACCTAAACTGATTCTCTGATATTTTAACATTCTGCCTTAACCTGTGTTCAATTACCCTTTCCCAAAGCTTCATGGTGTGACACGAGTTTTATTCCACGATAGTTTGAACAACTCTGGATATCACCCTTACTCTTATACAGAGGTACTAGGGTACTCTTCCTCCACTCATTTGGCACCTTTTTAGTTAGTCAGATCTTGTTAAAGAGGTTTGTCAGCCATCTCACGCCCATCTCTCCTAAGCATCTCCATATCTCAATAGAAATTCCATCCGGGCTAACAGCTTTCCTTGACTTCATCCTCTTCAAGGCCTCTTTAACTTCAGATTCGTTAATTCTACGCATCCTTTTACTGCTCACTCTAACTAGGTAAAAGTATCTTGTCAACTAGATAGAAGCATCCTGGCCTCTAAACATCTAATCCGCACTGCAAATGAGCTATGAGTAAATGATCCACAAGTCAGCAGGCAGCACGTGGATCTTGTGGAAAGCATGACTAATGATGCCTGACTTTATCGCTGCAGTGACCTCGTAGTAAGGCACACTAATGTTCCAGAAAGAAAGAAGTACAAAATAAATAATAATTCATATTATCAGGTGTGTGATTCAAATAAAGAAATCTAGCATCTACTAATATGGAATAGCATAAAAGGTTTGTTATACGGCTATAAAAGCAAATTTAAGGAGTGATAAGGGCACAGATGCATATGTGCAAGTTCAAGAAGTAAACAATCAGAAATGAAAATTCCAAGCATGATTCTCTGTGCGGCAAAAGACTTGTAGGAGGCCACCACATCAGTTAACTCGAAAGCATTCCAACAGTAAAATCACATAAACATGCATTATATACTGTTTAGTTCGGATGCGTTGAAAGAGAATAAATGGATAAGAAAAGAGAACAGTATTTTTCCCGTACCTTGCCAGCAATGTCAGGAGCTGAACCATGAACAGCCTCTGCCAGACAAATGCCGCCTTCACCAATATTGCAACTGAAGAAACATGTTATGTGGATGAGATGAAGTAATATCTAATTGTCACTTGCCAATGAATTAGAAAGAAGTCAAAGAATTACCTAGGAGTCAAGCCCAAACCACCGATCAAGCCAGCACAGAGGTCACTGATTATATCTCCATAGAGATTTGGCATCACTAATACATCAAAGAGAGAAGGATTTTTCACAAGCTGTTAAAAGCAGGGGAAAGTGTACAAGTCAAAAGCGAGAAAAATAAAGTACCCGAAAAGAAGATTCTGAGGCATGTAGCTTTATAAAATTATAACCCATGTATCCGCGAAAGGCACACGTATTTTGAACAAAACTATCTATATTCACTTGTGTGTTTGTTATGATAGGCATGAATTTGTCAAGCATATTCAATTCTATCTCTATTAAACCCTATGATAGAAGAGTCATACCATCATGCAACAATTGTCGATAATTACTTCCTCGTAAGTAATCTCAGGGTACTTCTCAGCAACCTCACGGCAACACTGTAAATAAAGATAAATTTACACACATATGATCATTTAACTTTCCCAATTTAGTAAAATTCTCCAAGAACTATACAGTCAGCAGACCTTAAGGAAAAGTCCATCAGTCTTTCTCATGATGTTTGCTTTGTGTATAGCTGATACCCTTTGGCGGCCGTTAGTCTTCGCATAATGAAAAGCATATTCTGCAACCCTTATACTTGCCTGACGAGTAATGATCTTAAGACTTTCTACAACACCTCTCACCACCTTGTGTCAAAGTCATGGAACACCTTTAAATATCTTGGTTACATAGAACACAAAAGGATTTACAGTGAATAGATATCCAAACGTAGAAGGTTTACCTGGTGCTCAAGTCCACTGTACTCTCCTTCTGTGTTCTCACGAATCGTAACCAGATTAACATCATCATATCGGGTTTTGTAACCAGGAAGGCTATAGCAAGGTCTGACATTTGCATACAAACCCAACTCTTTCCTTAAAGTAAGGTTCAAGGACCTGTGACCCTTTCCAATAGGTGTAGCCATTGGACCCTTCAAGCCCACCCCATTTCGGCGCACTGATTCCAGACTTTCCCATGTTAGAAAACTTTGTGTCCTTGGGTCCACTTCGTCACCAACAAAATGTTCTTCCCAGTCAATAGGCACTTCAGCTGCATTGAACACCTACAGTGACACAAATTAGCCATGATCAGAATTAAACTGGAAACTGAAAACCAGAAGAATAGGTATATTTAAAATGCAAAACGCTACAAGACAAACCAAGGGGAAATGTAATATTGTAAAACTATACACATGATACTGACAATTCAACCCAAAAAAATAAAAGAAATATAAAGAGAGAGAATATAGGAGTGAGATCAATGCAATTAGGATGATCTAATTCAAAAACTAATTCCAAAATACAAGTCACTATTATTCTTTTGCAAGTTGCACGGTTAAAGACTTAAAGCCCAATCTATGAATAAGATAGGACAGAACCGTCTGACAGATTTTTCATAACAATTGCTTGCTTCCATGCATGATATGGAATTCACCACAGCACACTTTTAATGCATGTCCCTCAGCAGATCTCCCTTTTAGTACAACCACCCGGAATGTCCAAGTCAAGAACTCAATATAAATGACCAATTTAAACATTACTTTAAGTGACTCACATAAAGAAACATCAGTAGAACAGGTGGCATGTATTATTATCGGTACAATTCCAAGCCAATAAATCTAGCCTATTAGTTTCTGGTGTACCTCATAGATATTTCCTTGTCAAATATCTCAGTCAAGTTGCAATATGTATCTCTTCCAGTAGAACACTAGCATAAAGAAGCTCAATTGCTATGTAAAAATCTTCTAAAACATTGACAAAGATCTCATATATTATACTTGTTATTATTGAGATATAGTACTGAAAACATTTTTACACTGCATGCAGTGACATCAACCAAGTGGAGGCATCCCCTGGTCCTCCAGCCATCAAAGGAGTGTTGGACCATTTCATTAGTACATTCATGTATTGTTGTCATTTGTCAACAAGTAATTTATTAAGCATTAGACCTCACTTTCAATAGCCTACGCGGTCTTTGTTAATCACCAACTCGCAATCACCAAAACAAATTGAATAGAAACATCTTACTATGAGTTATTTGCAACACCGTTACATCATTGAAGGCATGGCGGGAAAGAGGAGAGAATAAGAATTACACTTGTGAACTGAGCATGAAGGTAGCTGTGGATACAGGTTTATATAGAGCTGAATACATGGGAAACGGAAGAACACTGGCAGTGAGAGGGATGGACAAGAAAAAAGAAAGACAGCTAGAAGATGAGTGACGTGGTTGGGTAACTTGGGTTGATGGAGATTGATGAAGAAGAAGAATACTAAGGTTAAATTGCAAACACCAATTAGGGAATAAAGAATATCCTTACGTTAGAGATGGTTATTAACTAGATGGACTCATAAAGGCCCACGGAAGTAATATCCAAACATAGATTTGTGAGGAACATATATTTTAATGCCTAAATATACAGATTTGTTATGGAACAATATCCTAAAAAAACCTAGATTTTCATATCTAGCACAACTCGCCCAAAAAGAGAATCACAAAGAAATGACTTTCTAAGAGAATCATTAGCCAATACATCATAACATGATCAGCACTATTATTAATTAATTATAAATAATTAACTGTCAGTATTCAGGTTAAACATATCTGACATAAAAACATCACGTGTTTGACCATGTACCATACGTGCAATGATAAAACTAACTATTCCTTTTCTGTCACACTAATACATATTGAGGAAAAATCAAAATTCTATTTCTCCATAGTGATCGTTGTTGATTACAGATGTCAGAAATTTTAATTCTCATCTCGAGAACAGTTTGACACATCTATATGATGGAAATGGACATGCATGACACAATCTTATTGATGAACATAAAATAATATTCTTATAATGCTTTAGGTCACCATACTATAAATAAGAATAATCATGGATAACGTCATGCTGAAGTAAATGTTGACTTTTTGAGTCATTAATTAAAACTTCGAAAAGAAGCAAGTTCCATCCATTTTGACGATGCTTGTATTGACTGTCAAAAAAATATCCGACTGACATTAATAGGACTTAACAGACCTTTCCAATAAACTCTTTAAATACATAAATTGTAATACCCTTAGCCCTCTTCCTAAGCTTGTGATTACATTTCAATTTTGCATATTTATAGTCACATTTGCACATTTATTATTTGATTATCCTTTATTAAACTTTGCTATTTAATTCTCTTTTTTTATGATGTACAGTTACTTATTTAGGAAGATTAGGGGAAAGGAAACTCTAACAAATCCAATTTAAATTCGATTCCAAATCAATTGAATTTCAAGCCAAAAGGAGAAAAGTATATTCTCAAAGTATCCACAGTTCAAATCAAAATTCTAAGAAAATACCCGAAGATGACTGGATGAGATGGAATTGTAGCAAAAAACTCATCACCAACCACCAATAAAAAGCCGCGGAAATGCCTTTTTTGCCGCAAAAACGTGACACTTTTGGCCGTTTGATTTGAGTTCTGGTGTGTGGCTGCGTGTCGTTTGGTCACTAGGATTTTTCCTATAAATACCCCAGCAGAGACAGGAGTACAGAGATATCTCATCTCCAATCAGAGATCAACAATTAATTTTTTCTTTAGTTGCTTTTTCTTTCAAATTTCAGTTTTCGTTTTCTAGGTTTTAAATCAAGAGTGATTTTGTAAGAAGGAAGGAGTTTTTGTAACTGAAGGTGACAGATTCAATACAAGATTTTTCAGTTCTTCTTCTCAATCTTTTTTTGTTATTTACATGCTTTCCTTTTAATTATGCAATCTTTTATTTCATGTACTTACTTTACTTTAATCACGAATAACTAAATTTCCTTCATTGCTTACTAAACTCTAGACACCACTACTTCTAATTCTTTACTTGACTACCCGATTGAATCTAAGCTTTGTGATTATGCAAGTGTTCTTGAAGGCATATGAGGATGGGTATTAATTTATTATTTGCTAAATACTAGTCAACTATTTTTCTTATTTTATACTTGGATTACCTTGATAGTTCAATGTCAAATTTTGATTAAGTGTTAGTCAATTGTTTTTCTTATTCTATGCTTGATACTCTTGATAGTTTAATGTTAAATTTTAATTATTTTTCTTATTCTTTGTTTGGATTGTCTTGATAGTCTAATGTTAAATCTTGATGCAAGTAAGAGTTTTTACTATTTTATATGTCCTGCTTGATGCCTTGTGCAAGTCTAAGGTGGTCTTTTAATTCAAAGTGAAGGAATATTCTCTCAAACGTTAGTAAATTAGTGGTGTGTTGATGATTAGTAAGCTTTGATCTTTTCATATCTTTAATTCTTTTTAGAAACCCTAAGTTCAAAAAACTAGTTTTCTAAAACCATCTTCTTTTCACATCAAATTCTATCTTCTCCTATTTACTTTTATTTCTAACTTAACATAGATTTCTTTCTTTTCTTTTTTAAACAAAGAAGAACCGCTTAACCAATTTAGTATTTAAAAAGATACCGAAAAGCTTGCATCACATCCCTTCGCGTGGATTCGACCCGTACAACCTTTGTTACTGCGGTTAAATTGGGAGAAACCAGAGACGCACATCCACCTTCAGATAACACCTTTCTAAACTCTCTCTAGCTTTTTCACAATTAAATTTTGGTGCCGTTATTGGGGAGGGAACAGTACATTGTTATTCTAACAAATTATCTTCTCTATTTGTGTTTGCAAGAATAGTTTTCAGGAAACAGAGGGGTGCAAGCCTAGATTGCTTGTGCCTCTGCTCAAGAAAGCAGAGCACATGATTCCACAACCTAGCCGCGCAAACGCGACCAGGTGGTGGATCCACCTGTTAAGTCTTCTTCAGATGCTTTCTACTTGCAAAAATTAGATCTCTGTTTCATTCAGTTTTCTTGAATACTGTAATTGCATATTATTTCTAATAACAATAATAATTCATTGATTGAATTGTTTAAAAACGGATAGACTTGCATTAGAGGCATCAGTCTAATTTGTTTCTTTTTAAATTATTGTTGAAGAGTGCGGGAGGTAAGGTAAGTCTGCATTGCATATAAATTAGGAAACACTTTTGGGTGATTTAAAATTGCTTAGAGTGCTACTTATCTATTTCCTTGCACACTTTTGCACGAAATCGAATTAAGAGCAAAACCTGAAAACAAGATAAAGTGGGAAAGTTATTACCCTCTTTTAGCCCACAAATCACCTTCACTGCTCACAATCTAAGCCTAATTTAAAATTTGAATAGACGTTGGTCCTAGGACAACTCGACTCACTAGGAGATTGACCTAAGGAGGAAATTGCTAGAATTTGACTCTTGTCAAATCAGTGTCTAAGGTAGGAGATTGAGAGGCGAAACTTCGAAGGTCGGTATTTGGCTTAATTAGGCCCGTTGCTCTAAGCACAGATACCTCCCACTGATCTTGCAACCTACCTGGTAGATTAACTTGTCTATTCTGTAATATACCTCCCATGAATAATCTACAGTTAGGAGTCGTCTAGGTCTAAATATATCTTAGAATAGACTTGGTTGATTTTTTTCTTTTAATTGCTGATATTGCTTTTATTGATTTGCATGCAAGTGTGGTCGAGAGACCCAGTTACATCTAGGTTAACCAAAATAGTTCACTAGCAAAAAAATATCATAAAAAAAATTCTCTTTTCCCATGGCCTATCCACATTCATTTGGTTAGGATCCATTCTATAAGCCAGACCCTCTTTTTCATTCACCAACCTCTCTTTCGAGCTTTCATGATTACATCCAACCCACTATCTTATCTTTTACCTCTTACCTCCTATTTGGCACTGTCATAACTTATCTCATCCTTCAGAACATTCTTTCGATAGGGTATTCATTAGGACTAAGTCCAAATCAATTCCTCACATTTCAAGGACCTACGAGCGAACCTTATCCATCAAATTTCGAATTGGGGTGTTAGAATTGTTTTGATTATTCATGGGATCAATCAATCACATATTAATTCTCAATTCAATTGGTCTCCCATGAATCCATCACCCCCACAATTTGAATTCAATAGCAACCATAAGGACACAAGCCAACACGAGAGGAAACTTTTGAAAGCTTCATGCAGTCTTCACAACAAATGCTCAGTGACAGTGTTCAACACTTGGCCCGCCTAGATTGGATAGCAAACGAGGTAGCTAGTAGGCAAGCGAAGGATTCCTTTACCACTCAAATCTGTTCTAAGGCCCAAATCTTCAAATCTAGAGCACATTGTTTTCATGAAGTGAACAAATTTAAAACTTTGAAATCTGACGAGCAAATTGATGATCACATTGACATGTCTATTCATCCATTGAGATGCTCTTCGAGCACACGCCATCGTTGCACTTGAATCGAATTGAAGAGCTTAAATATAAGAAGCATGTTGAAGAAGTTATACATGTGCATGAAGTGTGCATACTTGATAACTATCCTCAATTTTTGGAAAAAGTGATTAGAGACTGTTTTGGCTACACGTGCACATTATGTGAAGCAAGTCGAATCTTATTATGAGGATAAAAGTGATAACAAAAAACTTTTACTTCAAGAGAAATATAAGGATGAATTTCCTAAGTTTTGGGAAAAGACAAGTATTGAGGATTAAGTTGAGAAAATGGAGCACAACTGTGAGTGAGAATGCATGCATGGATGATGAACCATTATTTCTTGATGAATTATTTAAGAATGAGTGCGATCATAGTGGTAAGAAGACATATGTTGAGGATCTTAAGTTTAGAGTTCCTTTTGAAAAAAGAAAACTTGATTTGAGTATCTTCACTTTCGATGAGCCAACTAATGACCAATCGTTAGAAAATATAATTCAAGAACTTCTGATTGATCAAAGCTTTGAAAACCTCTGCGAAGATGAACTTAAGAGTTTGGATAAATCAATTAGAGATGCTTTGGTTAGTTACTCACTTCCTGAGGAAATAAGTGATCCAAGTTTTGAGGTGATGTTCGAAGATGAGCCCAAATTTCTAGGTATTCATGTTGTTCATGCTCCAATTGAGATATGTGGCGATAATCAATTTGTGAGGAGCATAATTGGAAAAAAAAAGGTAGGAGGAGGTTAAGGAAAGTGATGAACAAATTGGAGAGGATGAAACAAAAGATAAAAAAATTGACCTCTCCAAATTCACCAATGAAGAAAACCCATTGGAATGATGAGAAGCGAGTTCGAGGGAATAGACCTAGAAAGGTCTAGGCATGGAGGAGACGTGAAATTGTACATATTTGTTGTATTTTCTTTTAGTTTATCATCTTTTATTTTTCTTTTAGCTAGTCGAGTCAGTTATAGTGAGTTTTTTTATGTACCTCTTTTACATTTTATTTCATGCATATATGCATTTATTCACACATTGAGGGCAATACATCAGATATGTATGGAGGAGGGTTCTAACATCTAACATACTAACATAGGTTTTTACTGACATACAAACAAAAAATATATAATAGCCATAAAAAAATTTGTTGAAGTAAAAAACAATATTTTGACTTATTTTTGTAAAAAATTAAGTTAATTTTAAGAATTAGGGGAACCATAATTATGATTTCTTATACTTGGTCAAAATAAGATTATTTGTTTGATTTCTAAGTTTAGGAAGAAAAATTGAAAAAGTAATTTAGTCTTGTTTTTTTATGCATCTTCATACACATACACACTTAGGAATCAAAACAAAACTATCGCGCCTTAGCCTTTTAAAAATATATATGTCAAAAAAAAATTCTCTGATTAAGCTGGGTAGTTGTGCCTCATAAAACATAAGTATTTACGCCTAAAAGTGGTTTATACCATAAATAAAATCTTATTTTGTGGCCTTGTTTGCTTGAGTTTTGATGTCCTAGGGGTGTTTTCTCACCCGGTGCCCTAAGACCGTCCGATTTGGGAGTCTCCAGCCTAAGGCTCGTTACATGGGCGAATTAGAAAGCCTAATAGAGATAAGAAATATTATCACTATAATAAATAATAAATTAAAAATAAAAATAAATAAAAGGCACAAGAGTTGGAGTTGAAGAATTCCTTAGTCAAAACATTCACGGTCACAAAAATGTATATGACTTGGGGGAAAATAATAGACTAGATGAGAAATACAGTTTGAATCCTACCTAGATTAAAAACAAGTTTTTGCATAGAGACCAAGTGTAGGAATGAATAAGTTTGGCCTAAGATTATAGATTACTTGATTTTTGCAAAAAATATTTCAAATATTCTTTTTCAAATCTAATTTTTCGAAAGTATAATACTTGGTTTCTTTTTTTTATATAGATTTTGTGGGTGTAATTCACTGAAAACCCTCATGAGACAACTCATACTCTAAAGGTAACCTAGAGGTTTAACGGCTTGTTGCGCGTGCTAAGTGCAACTGTGATTCCTACGAAAATGAGTTAGTTAGACTAGATTAGTTTTACTTTTTTAGTTTTGCTCGAGGATAGGTGTGGGGGTATGATTACGTTTGAATTTTGCATATTCATTGTCATATTTGCACATTTATCCTTTGATTATCCTTTACTTAACTTTGCTATTTAACCCTCTTTTTATTTATGATGTGCAGTTACTTATTTAGGAAGATTAGGGAAAAGGAAACTCTAATTTATCTACAAATCCAATCGAAATTCAGATTCCAAATCAATGAATTTCAAATCAAGAGGAGAAAAAATATTCTCAGAATATCCATAGTTCAAATCAAAATTCTAAGAATATACTGGATGAGACGGAAGTGTAACAAAAAACTCGTCACCAACCACCACTAAAAAGCCACAAAAATGCCTTTTTTGCTGCGTAAACCCGACACATTTTTGGCCGTTTGATATGAATTTTTTGGATCACTAGAATTTTTCCTATACATACCCCAGCAGAGACAGAAGCAAAGAGATATCTCATCTCCAGTCAGAGATCAATAATTAATGTTTTTCTTTGTTTTTCTTTAGTTGCTTTTTTTTCAAATTTCAGTTTTAGTTTTCTAGGTTTTAAATCAAGAGTGATTTTGTAAGAAGGAAAGAGATTTTGTAACTGACGGTGACAGATTCAATACAAGATTTTTCAGTTTTTCTTCTCAATCTCTTTTGTTATTTACTTGTTTTCCTTTTAATTATACAATCATTTATTTCATGCCTTTGCTTTGCTATACTTTAATTATGAATAATTAAATTCCCTTCACTGCTTGCTAAACTCTAGACACCACTATTTCTAATTCTTTGCTTGAATACCCGATTGAGTCTAAGCTTTGTGATTATGCAAGTGTTCTTGAAGGCATATGAGGATGATTATTAATTTATTATTTGCTAAACACTAGTCAACTATTTTTCTTATTCTATACTTGGATTACCTTGATAATTTAATATTAAATTTTGATCAAGTGTTAGTCAATTGTTTTTTCTTATTCTATGCTTAGATAGCCTTAATAGTTTAATGTTAATTCTAATTATTTTTCTTATTCTATACTTGGATTGCCCTGATAGTCTAATGTTAAATCTTAATGCAAGTAAGAGTTTATACTATTTTATGTCCTGCTTGATGACTTGTGCAACTCTAAGGTGGTCTCTTGATTCAAAATGAAGGAATATTCTCTCAAAGGTTAGCAAATTAGTGGTGTGTTAGATGATTAATAAGCTTTGATTTTTTTCTTATCTTTAATTCTTTCTAGAAACCCTAATTTCAAAACAATAGTTTTCTAAAACCATCTTATTTTTACACCAAATTCTATCTTTCCCTATTTACTTTAATTTCTAATTTAACATAGATTTCTTACCTTTTTTCAAAACAAAGAAGTGTCACTTAACAATTTAGTATTTAAAAAGATACTGAAAAGCTTGCATCACATTTTCACCCGTATAGCTTTTACTACTACGGTTAAATTGAGAGAAACCAGAGACGCACATCCACATTCAAATAACACCTTTCTAAACTCTCTCTAGGTATTTCACAATCAGCTTACATATTGTTTTGCCAACTCACCTTACCTAAAATATGATGCCCTGTGCACTCCTCCTTTCAGCACAGGACAACAACCTCTCTGATATCCAGTCCTTTTCTTTTCAGTTAGATAATTTAATACTTTACTGATATCCAATCACACAGTACATGTTGACCTTTGTTCCTTCTATGCTAAGCACTTAACTGATACTTGATATTTGCCCATTGGAGGATCAATAATCAATTGCTGAATATAGAGGGTCTTATTATATGATGTTAACTCCTGAAAAGATATACATAATCTAGTAACTCCTCTGGAAAAAAAAAATCTAGTTGTCATAACTTCCTTTCTCAGCTTAGGCTCTTTCTTTTCTACTATCAAGCGTTATTAGATTACCACATTTTTAGTTGTCACTAACAAATGTTAACTGGAAAAATATACTAAAAGAATTAAGATTGTCATCCATAGACTATGTTTATTTCTGCTTTTGAGGCTCTGCTCAGATCTCGCACTCTGGCAGAGAAATTCAAGACTTGTTACAATTCTTAGATCGCCGAAACTAAATTAAACGAACTTGGGATCCAAAGTTAAGACCCTTTAATCTGTATTCAGTCTGAGTCTTGGTTATGAAAACATTACAGCCTCCTATTAATCACAACTTGCCATGTTGACACTTCCATAGAGTAATCTGCTAATACTCTCCTCTCTCCCCTATCAAGGAAATATCAAGTATGAATAAAGAGCCTAATAAGAAACCAAAAAAAAAAAAGATTGATGGGCACATCTAGTGAATTAGTTTGTTTTAGTTGGTTGGGTCATTTTATCTTAGTTTGTTTTAGTTAGCTGGGTCATTTTATTTTATTGTTTTAATTGGTTGGGTCATTTTATCTTAATTTGTTTTAGTTGGTTGCGTCATTTTATCTTATATTTCAGTTGGTTATTGTAGTTGGTTGGTTTATCTTATCTTAGTCTCACATTTGTTGTGGTAGGAGTTATCATGTTGTTGTAGGACTATATAAGACCAAGATTGCTTTGTTATTAGTAGATGATTGATAATAGAAATTGCTCTTGAAGCATTTGTAGCCAGTGTTTTTTTTTTTTAATGAAATGCCCTAGGGAGAGAGTCCCAACAATTTTCTTAGGTTTCAAACTCTAAGTTGAGATTTCCTAGAGTTCGTTCCCAATTATCCCTTTTTCTTGTAGTTCGCCCCCCATCAAAGATCTAATCATGTTCCTTTTGTAAAAAAAGGGATCTAATGCATGATTGAACTTTAGTACAATTAAAAAAATTAAAAAAAGGCGACCTGTTGTGTTGACCAAGCCATGTGTAAAATTTATATGAACAATTTTTAAGGGAGTAGCATTGAGGGCACACTGTATATAAACAGTCACATAAACACGTCACACAAAAACAGCATGATATCCAACAATGATTGCTAAAAAATTGTTATAAAGACTATAGAAGTTTGTTCTCTGTAGAGATCTCAAGAAAGCATTGTTTACTTGCACATGTGATGCAATCACGACTGACAAAGCTTTGCAAGAACAGTTGCTTCCCTCAGTGGCTCAGACTATAAATTTCTATAACAAAGTTGTGCACCATCTACTTATAAAGTGAAGGAAAATATTTATAGGACATAAGATGGTTCCGCACATCACCTGGATAAATAGATTGCATCACAACAATTATCAGGCTTATGTAACAAGCTAAGGTGTATGGCATGCAGTGGTGGTAAGCACTAGCTAGCTATTTTATCAAAATGCACATGAATACATGCGCATTGTATTCATGATGCGTATGCATTATTGGAATGCTGGATGTAAATTGTATAAAGTGACAACAGACAATAATCTGAGTTCACCTTACAATTATATTGATTAAATAGTCACAAAAAATATTGCTTACTTGTGGAGGTGATTTTCCCCATATGAGATATATGATATGTACAGGACATATAGATTAATCATGTCTTTAAGATGGGTTAAAAAGGAAAACATAAGCTATTGTGATACTGAGGCTCAAAGTATACATTAACTGTTCACCTAAACATAAAGGAAAATATGATGAATTTCAAACAAACAAATCAATCTCCTTGATCATCGTAGAATATGGATTTCACTTGACATAAATGAATTTGGAAGTATCAGTCCACTTTTACAGAATAACTTAATACATTCAGTGGTCATCCGAAGGAGTGAAAACATATTGAAATCTCCCATAAATGCATGAAATATTTCTGGATACAACCAAGTTTAGTCCAGTTGGTGAAATATTTCTGGATACAACCAAGTTTAGTCCAGTTGGTGAAATATTTCTAGATGCAACCAACCATCCCTCTACTTAAATGTCAAATTCAATTGGTCAAAAGGCCAAAGTGATGCTACAAATATGCCATTTGCATTAAAGAACCTTTTATAACCATTTGATTAACGTGCAATAAAAGTTTAGTTAGTGCCTATTCAGATTCCAGAAGCCAGAATTCAGGATTGATTCATTTGTGTATTCATTTAAAGAGATGTAGGATGCAAATGATGTCAACGCAGTAATTAAATTTAACGATGACATAAACGTTATGAAGCATGAGATGAGTATAAATCTAATGCTATTCAAAAAACTCAGCAAACAAAACAGGAAATATAACAGATAAGAATTGATGTCATAGGTGGTGATTGGTGAATTGCAAGGATGGTAAAAGGAAGGTCAGAGTATACAAAATGACGGTAAAAATTCTGATTAGATCTAAAATATAGAAGTGGGCTTTAATGATGAATGGTCAAAATTTTGAAATAATCCTAATTATAAAAATAATTATACAAATAAACTCATTCCAAAATGATTCTAAAAACCGACCTCCCCCTTCCACGCTGGCGCCACGACGTCCAACAGTCGGCTGAGGGCACCAGCGTGGTGGGGGGAGGTGGTTTACAGACGTCCGACCTTAGCAAGGCCAGACTTAGAAAATTGGTATTTAAATTGTCCGACCTTGCCAAGGCCAGACTTTTGTGGAGAGCGTATCTCAAGTCCGGCCTTGGACTTCTATCACGTAACTTAAAAAAAAAATCTCGCATGCCATCAGCTCTCTGTATGATGGCTGGTTTACAGAGTCCGACCTTGCTAAGCCAGACTCTGTAGGACAAAATTAATAAAAAAAAAACCCTGAACCCTATATAAGTGCTCCCCCCACAGCGCTCTCTCTCTCCCCCCCTCTAATACTCCCCCGCCCCCTTTCTGCCCTAATTCTCCCCAACCTTCTCTCTCTCTCTCTCTCTCTCTCTCTCTCTCTCCCTCTCCCCCCTAACACTCAGCGGCCCCCTTTGCCCTAATCCAACCAGGTATGTCCCCCCTCCCTCTCTCTACCAGTCTCTCTCCCCCTGACTCTCTTCCTCCCTCCCCCCTTCTCTTCTGCTCTCCCTCTCTCCCGTTCTCTCCCCCTTTTAGTTCCCTTATTTAATTTCCATTATTTTTATTTTTTTGTTAAATTATAGTAATTTTTAGTGTAAAAATTATGTAGAAATTGTGTAGAAATTATTTATTTTTTGTGTAAATTGTTAGATTGATTTGTGTAGAATATGTTTTAGATTAAAATTAGATTAAATTTGAGTAAATATAGAGTAAATTGTGTGTTAATTTTTTTTTGTTTGTAAAATTGTTTGTAAAAATGGTAAAATTATTATTTGTGAATTTGTTAAATTTTAGAACCTCGAGCAAATTAATAATCCTTTGTTTCATCCATTAGGTACAATGTCTAATGATCATGTCCCTCTTCTTTGTTGGTTTAATGGTAATAATAGATATGGATAATAAACCAATCTACATCAATGGAATGATAAAACCCATAGTTGTTAGAAAATCATTTACAAGATGTGAATTGATAGAAAAAATTCATCAAATTACCAAAATTAATCTAAGCGAGCATCAGCTTCACTTGATATGCAAGTGGCCAGTATCATACAAGAATTATCAAGCAGTAAGGATATCAGGTGATGATGACTGTCATGCTATACTTGAATTGGTGCTCGTCTAATCACATCATAAAATTATACATGAAAAAAGATATTGTATTCCATCCAGAACCTGAAGATCATGGACAATTCACACGTATGCTCGATTTGGGGATTTATGAGTGGGAGTTGGTAATATTTTTAATGTTATTCTTATACACATTTTTAATTGTTATATATTGATGTGTTTATATTAAAATATATGATACAGATTGAGGGATATACCACTATGGATACTATGGTGGCGGAGGCTTTGGAGAACGAGGGTCAGAGGGTCTCGATACTCTTTAAGATGCAGATTTTCATTGAGAGGATGGTAGGGAGGAGTCGATATGCACGCTATGCACATCCGCCACGACAACCGATTACATATACACGACATGCCAGACATCCACCAGACGAAGCAAGACCTTCTCAGCCCGTTACTAGACGTACACGGCATCGAGGAAATGAGAAGGCGGAATTATAACATACACAGCCTGCCTCTCAAACTACACTTGCACGTGGCTGAGGACAAGGACGTCGTGGAATTAGACGTGCATTTTCTTGTTTGTATAATTGAAATACTTGTGTTAAATTGATATAAATATGATACATTATATGAGATTGATGGAAGTATTATGATACATTAGTTTGTTTTGTTAAAATTACATTTTGTGTATCAATATGTTGTTGACTTGAGTTTGTGTTGTTAATTACATTTTGTGCATCGATATGTTGTTAACTTGAGTTTGTGATATAGTTTTATGATGTGTTGGATTGAGTTTGAATATGTGTTTTGATATATTGTGTATTGAGTTTGTGGATTGATATGTTAAGTTGGATTATGATTGTAGACAGATATATTGGGATCGAGATGTGTTGAGATTGAATTGAGTTGAGATTGTATCTGGTTGGGATGTTTTTTGTATTATACATTAATCTGTGTTTACAGATTTTGGAGGTTATGGGTCAGAAGTGTGGTAATGCCAAGGCCGCGCTTCTAAGTGAACAGATTGTTGGTCCCGAGATGATGCCACTTGTGGATCTAAAATACACAGTCAACACATATACTAAACAAAGAAGGATTAAAATTAAATAAATAAGGAACTTGCAATAAAAGGAAATTAAATCTCAGAAAAGTTAGGCAAACGCAAACACGAGAGATTTATCCTGGTTCGGTCCTCGTGACCTACATCCAGTCCCCAAGCCACCCGCTTGAGATTTTTCTTTATCCTTGACTTTGTATACCCAAAATCAACACCTTGCACACCACTTGACAAATCCCCTTTGCCAAATATGTACAGCTTCTCTTACAACCAAGAGAACAAACACCACCTTGTACAACCTTTCTTCTACACCAAGAAAACGCTCTTGTACAATGATTTCTTTGAGGATTACAACCTTTCCTATAAGCCTTGGTACAGTATGTGATCGTGGACAAGGGCTAGTATAGGAGAACTTCAGAAATCTTCACTTAGGAATAGGATTTTGGTGAAGAACTTGACAGGAAACCAGAATGTTTGGCAGAATTTTTGGTAAGAAAACTGAAGATTTGCATTGGTATTTTGCCTTATATTAACAACCCTATTTATAGCTGCACTCTAGGGTTAGTTAGGGTAGTTATTAGGTGCAATGTGAATGTTCAAACGTTGAAGAACGTTGCAGAAAATACCAGAATACAGAAACTGTCCAACAGTCAGAAACTGCCTATAGTCGACTTGAGATATGGGTTAGTCGACTAGTCTAGGCAAATTTCTCAAGATTAGTCGACTATAGTGAGGACCAAGTCGACTAGGTCATGATAAGTTCAAGTGACAAGTTTCTGGGTAACTGAACCAAGTCGACCACAACTAACTTATAAGTCGACTAGGCCAGGGATTAGTCGACTAGGGGAAAGAGGCAAATCGACTACAAATGTCTATTAGTCGACTAGGTTTTCTATTAAGTCGACTAACAGGACAAACAGAGAGTTGGGATCAATTTGGACACAAGGTTAGTCAACTAGGGAATTGGTTAAGTCGACTACACAATGGATTAGTCGACTTGACAGGAGTATAAGTCGACTAAGTGACTATGATATGTGTGTGTGCATCAAGGCTTTTCACATGCTATTTCACCATTACAAAACATATCATTAGCAACTCTCTTTGGGAAGTCTTGATCATGAAGAACTCTTGAATGAGCTTGTGTTAGAGCTCCAAATGATTTGCTTCACAAATGTCTTCATCAAAACAAGTTCCAACACAGATTTGGCCAAGGCAAACAATCCGGCCTTGGCAAGGCCGGACTACTGGAACAGTACACTAAAAAGTCCCATCTTGCCAAGGCCGAACTATTTTAGGAGGGCGACAATTGTCCGGCCTTGCCAAGGCCGGACTACTAGAACATTATACTAAAAAGTATGGTCTTATCAATGCCGGACTTCTGTAAACCACCTCCACCCGCCACTTCTGTAAACCACCTCCACCTGCCACGTTGGCGCCCACGGTCGACCGTTGGCTGACGTGACAGGGAGGTCGGTTTTTAGAATTATTTTTGGCATGAGTTTATTTGTATAATTATTTTTATAATTAGGGTTATTTCAAAAATTTGACCGTGGTGAACAAGTAGAAAACTTGATATATTGCACAAAATAAAGCCATAGAAGCATCCTAAAAACTTATAAGAATGGCACAAATTGTGTTCCAGTAGTCCAGTATTTATTGTACCATTCAAATCAGCCTGTAGCATCAAGGGAAATGTTGTGGGTTTCTTACATAAGCAAAATGATAACTGGAAGTCAATATGTGCTTACAATTGGACAAAAGCATAACCACATAATTGTATAAATTGTATTAGAAAATTTTGTTTATGTTTGCCTCTACTGTTATAATCCAAACTCTTTTGAGTGACCTACTCCTTGTTTAGGGAGCAAGATGAGGGTTCAGTGAAAAGAGTTGGAGCTCTAGGATAAATAAATCCCTTTAATGACCTATAGGGCCTAACCTGACCCTTTAAATTCAGTCCAGTGATTACAAACTTAAGCTGCATAAATATGTTTTGACTAGGCTAGACTGGCATAGCTAGGATAGAATTTAAACATGCAAGCAATTGGACAATAACCTTCCTTCGACCATCTTCCACCATCCATCTTGCATGTCAGTCACGTGATCAGCCATTAGGACTAGCTCGCAGGTCGAGATCGTTATATTCGACTTAAAATTGATGGTGCAGGTGTTATGCACCATTTGCATCAAGGTTTATCATTGATCAGCCAAAACATGAAAGAAACTACCAAAGATAATGGTTTTTCAATTTGTATATTTATTGACCATTCTCTTGGAAATCCGTATTTTGGTAATTTAGGAATATTGTAGTATCAAACTTTTGAAACAACTTATTAAACCAACATCATAACACGAGACGGACATATAGTGTAGTGAATTAAAATTTTACAAGTAAGGATTCAGCTTCCTATCACAAAAATCTCTTCACCCATCGATCTTTTTAGCAAACTATAGCTAGATAGATGCACTTGGAACTACAACCCTTATAAAGCAAATCTATGTAGACATGTCTACGGAACTTACTGGTGTACAAGAATAATACCATGAATATCCCACACATCAATATATTCATTAAATAAATCAAATGCAAGTGACCTGTTAGAAGAACAGCCCTCAGAAAAATGCCAATATTATATACATTGTTACCTATGACCCCAGCTATACAACCAATAAAAGAAGAACTGATGGATCACTTAAAATTTTAAAAATGAAATAAACAAAAGTGATTTTATGTGGTTGAACAAACCTGCTTAACAGATTCAGCAATCTCCGGCCCGATTCCATCACCGGGAAAGAGAGTCGCCCGGATTGGCTCGCCTGGAGAAGCTGCGCTTGAGAGGGATCGTGCAGAAGATGAGAAACCCCCACTAGGGATCTGATCGAATAAACTCTTTCGGAGGAGACGGTGCAGCGCCATGATACTGAATCAAATGCACTTTCAGAAAACAAATCAATTTTTTTAAAACACATAACTACCAGTAAGATAACAAAATGAGGCTTTTTTCATCTAATTAGTCAGAAAAATAGGCAAAAGTAATGATGCATAAACCGCAATATATGCGTAATACCCGTACTTTGTAATACATGATTTAATAATAATAGTAGTATTTTAATACGTATATATGTATTCTATATTATGAAATTAATTATTAATTTTTTGTGTGAGTTATTGTTCTGAAGCTTTATTAATTATTTTAAATTGTTATTAGTATGTAATTGCTATTGATTATTATTGTTATTATTATTATTGTGATTACTATTATTTTTGTTAATTATTATTAATGATTATTACTATTTTCCAAGCCTTAAAGTCCATCCCACTCTCTATTTCTTCTACATCTTATTTTCCCTTCTTTCATTCAAAACCCAAGCCCTCTCTCTTCATTTCATTTTTTTTCTTTATTTTTCTTGGCCCGAATCCAAGCCCTTAGCCTAAGCCCAAGTCACATTTTCCCTTTCCTTTTCCATCCATTTTCTATTTAATACATAGCCCAGCCCATTTCACTCTCATATATACATCTCTCCTACCTCTCTTCACCCAAAACCGAAGCCCTTAACCCTAGCCTGCCGCCTCCCATGAATTCTCCTCCTCTCTTCATCATCATCCTCTTCTTCTTCTTTCACAACCTCCTTGCGCTGCCATGTCTCCTTCAACCGCGCCTCCCTCCACCATCTCCCCTAGTGTCACTCCACCACCGAGCCCCATCTCCTTCTTGTCCCCCTCACTGTCTTCGCCATCGGCAACCAACATCTGCGCCACCACGAGCCCGGATGGCTACCACATCCCCTCCACACAGCAGCACCTCGAGCATCGCTCCCCCTCCATGGCCGCTGTCACCAATGACCGAACCACACCACCTCCACCGTCGCACCACCTTCTTCCCCCTCCGTCAGAGCTGAGACATCTACGTCATGCCTCATACATGGGGTCCCCTCCTCCGGCAACCGCCTACCCGTGCTTACTCCCCTCCTCAATCGTGCCTTCACTCTTCACACTCCGCCGGAGCCGATCCACAAGCTCCGCCTCTCGCCTCATCGCCGGAACTCTCCTCCGGCGAGCCATCAGCATCCTCCGCGAGCTCCGCCGTCGATGGCCTTCTCCTACCTTGCCTGAGTGTTCTCCCTTCTCTCTCTCTTTAATTATATGCGTTGTATTTATATTTTTGTGTATGTATGTAGGTATGTGTACGTGTGTATGTATATTTGGTGTGTGCTTGAGTGTTGTGTGTTGTGTTTGGGTGAATGTATGTGAGTGTGATTAGGTGTGTAGGTAAGTGTATACATGTGTATGGATGTATTAGTGTGTATATATATATAGTGTTGTGTATAGTTCATGTATGTATGTGGGGTGTGTGTATGGGTGTATACCGGTGCATGTATATATTTGTGTTCGTGTATTTATGGGTGAGTATTTCAATTACAACATGCAGACTCGCTCGTGCAATCCGAACTGGTAACAGAACACCCGAGTTCGTGTTCGCTGTGGACCCGATACACTGGCGATTTGAAGGCTGAAATACGAGATAATTTGGAGATCCATACCGGTTCGTGTAGAAAGTTAGATGGCGATTCGGACCCAAAATAGCATCATTTCATGTGAGTGTTTACTTTTACGTTATTGCTATTTACCATTATGAGTGAATGTTTCATTTATTTCAATAAATTACAGTTCTGTTAAATATGCTTATGTTCCGACATTGTTCATACATGTTAGGTATTGTTCATGACTATGCACACTTGGTGATTTTCTATATCAGAGTAGTAGTATTTTGAGACTGAAATGTATTTGGTAGATTGTTGACCTGACATTAAGTTAGTTATCCAGTAGTTGATATCTGGACTTATTAATGGATATAGTTGGAGTAGGCTTGACTTGTGGTTGGGACAGATCGAACTAGTAAAATAGTAGATCTTATAGATGTATAGTAGATTACTAGACTGGCATTGTCATACTGAGATAGGTGATTTAGAGATACTATAGATGATGGATTGGATGTAATCTTAACATTTTAGATATATAGATTCAATATTCTATCATTGAGGTGTTTGTGTTTTTATCATTTCATGTGGAGATGTATACCATTTTAACCTGGATCTGGTCATTATGATTGCTAGGCTGAGTATTGGATTGGTCTTGCGTTAATCACTCGTGATTGTAACTGAAAGTTTATATTTTATGTAAATTGATCATCAGACTTGATCCTTCTTTGTTGGAGATAAACCAGATGAAAAGTTAATTGGATATCGATGATTGATTAAATAGGATATCGATGATTGATTAAATAGGAGATTTTTTTATTAAAAGAATGAAATCTTGGACTTGAACTTGTCAGTAGACTCGACTGGATTGGAGTTGACTTGGAGGTTGAGGAATAGGCGTTGCTTGGGTTGACCAGACCTGGTGGATTTTAGATATATATGCTTGATATGTTACTCGACTTTTGAGATCTTGTGATTGACCTTGATAGAAGTGAGAGTGTGTGATGATCTGCATTGGATTGGAGTGTGGGTATTTGATTAGATATATCGGAACATGTAGTTATTTAGTTATTGAGATTCGAATATATTGGTGATTTACAAAATTAGAGTAGATTGGTAGCGATGAGAGAACTGATTATTGATTCATTGATATGGTAATTTACTGTATCAGATACTTTGACATAGATTGATATGTGATATTCACGATGACTGTATCAAGATTATGAGCTGATGGATTCATTATTGTTATATCTAATATGAGTGGATAAGATATTGATCAGTTCTAGAGGAGACCGTCTATTCATTAGTGTTCAAACTTAATAGGTATCATTTCATGTTACCAAAATCTCTGGGAAAGTATTGTTAGAACGTAACACCATGTACAGTTCTATTGTTCATCATATACACGAATACTGTCACTGTTTACTGTCATTGCTATTGTTCACAGTGTATACGATTATTATTTACTAATATACTGTACTATTACTATATTGTCCCAGTATTCTAAGTAACATAGATATTGATTGTTATACCTGAATTAAATAATAATGTAAATGGACAACTTACACTGGGATTGAAAAAATTGATGGAAGAGACAGCATCTGTATTTTGAGTGGACCTAAGATACAGGTTACGCAGCCAACGTTTTAAATATCGGAAATCGGCGATATACCGATCGACAAAATTATGTACCGGATACCGATACCAGGTGATACATCGCGATATGGTACTAAATACCAGTTGAAATATCAATAGTAAATACATATAAGATATTATTTAAAAATAAGTTATTATCCAAACATCATATAAAATATCATTGAAACACCATAATGAACATTGAATAAAATAAAACAATCTCTCAAGTAAAAAATAATAATTATTATCCAAATAAGTAACTATAAGGGCCGATATATCAGATATCTCAACTCGGATATCGGCCGATATATCGGTCACGTGGCGATATATCGGCCGATATCGGTCCAAAATGATATCTGGTAAATTTTTACACTTATCATATCATTTTGGATAAAATACCGGTATATCGGCCGATATACCGATATATCGGCCGATATTTAAAACAATGCGCGCAGCCGAGATAGGGTTCCACTGTAGGGTTCCCGAGGATGACTGACATCCCGTACTGTTTACTGTTACACTGTTACTGTAGTACCTGGCGGTACGTCCTGGTTCAGCACCAGGAGTCTGGGTCGTGGTTCCGGGTATGCACGGAACCCACCTAAAGTATGGATAACGTCTCCAACCGATCAGTTTCAATAACTTAAGACCCCGATTGACATGTGTAATAGGCGTAGTATGGGATGCGTTTATTAAAGGTGGCAATTGGTGTTTGCTGACATTAATAATAACAAACTGTTTATTATATATTGTGATTGACTGTATCCACTTGATTTATGGACTATGATAGACACCTGATTGTACTACATAATTCTAGAATAAAAGGTTTTCATTATTGTTTATTTATACCCTTTATGTTATTGCATTCTTGATGATCTGATTGCTTTATCATTACATTGTATTTCCTCACATTATATGCACGTGCACCTTCCCTTTTATTTTTACACTTATTAGAAGTTTTGACTTCCTAGATTTGCACATCCAAGTCTATGTATGTTATATTATTGTTCATGTATTATATTATTGTTCATGTATTTGGAGAGGATCACAGGCATCTTAAAGAGCTGAAGTTCTCTTAATCGATCATCTTTTCTCGTATTTCCTTGCTTTTCTTTAATCATATTGCTTTTATGATTTTGTGTGTTAGATTCAGTACTTATTATATTCTTTTATACATCTGCTATCATTGTGTTAGAAATTTATATGTTATATTGCAGTGGTTATCATGTCATCATAGTTGATTGATATAACTTGTCCAGATTACTTTAGGCTTAGCGTGTATATATGGGGTATTCTCCTCGCGTATAACATCATTGACTCTCATTACTACTCTGTTTCCACGTATTTTGGGAAGCGGGGGTGACAATATGAATCAAACAAAAAAATTACTCCGATTGAAATCTATGAACCTTTCACGGAAATTAAAACAAAAATTAAAAAAAACTACTCCAATTGAAACCTATCAACTTTCTATAGAATTGAGACTATAATCATGGACTACAAATATTTGACCCAATAGAAAAACTGCTCATTATAAAACAACAGGTCAGAAGATCATAGATCTTCGAAATTGTAAACCCTAAACATTGACCAG
The DNA here is from genome assembly GCA_038442645.1 of Agave tequilana. Taxonomy (NCBI): domain Eukaryota; kingdom Viridiplantae; phylum Streptophyta; class Magnoliopsida; order Asparagales; family Asparagaceae; genus Agave; species Agave tequilana. The sequence goes on from JAVJIF010017823.1 coordinate 80,484, forward strand.
TGTTTAAGAATTGATTATAACTGAATCTCCACTTAAAATTAAAGCCTCAATTTGATTAGGATTACAACTGAATCTCTATTTAAAATTTACAGTTTTTAAGTTAATTAGGTTACAAATAAGAAATAATGATCCATATCAAATTACAACTTAAATTTAATATAAAAGGCATTTTTATTAGAATTCTTATAAGAAAAGTATATCCATATCATATTAGAATTAAAAATTTAACATAAAAGAAATTCATTATTGTGGTGGTGATTTTCCGCCACAAGTGATTGGACGATTGATCCTCACCACAAACGAGAAATGAAGTGGCGTAGTGCGTGTAAATAAAACACAACACAGAAAAAAGAGACACAGAATTTTATATAGAAACTCTCATCGGGAAAAACTACGAGGAGGAGCTTCACTATAATTCTCAAGTGAGGGGAATTATAGGAATTTAAGGGATGTAAAAAAAAATTAGAAAGAAGTCCCCCTTCTTTATTGGAGGGGAGGTCTACTTATACTTAATTGAGTTGTTGACATGGTGACAAATGGGTACGAGTGAAATCTTCATAACTGCACAATTTGCACATGTCGCCTTGTTGTAATGACCGCGATTAGTGGTACTGGTTGGTAGGAATTACATGTAGAAAAATTTCTCACTGTCCAAAACTGCCCGCGCCGAGTGAGGTTACATGTTATGAACGTGAAAAATAATAAGGTTGCGTAAATGTCCGCGGGGATCAAGGGTGATCAATTGTTGGAGCTGCTTGGCTCGGAGTTGAAGTCTTCAGAGCAGAGAGAACCTTGAAGTGGAGATGATTTTGAGGAGGTCGGGTATAGCATGGACTTCGAAGGAAACTCTGATGTACCTCGGAGAGTTGAAGGTGAGGGACATGTGACATCATCTTGAATAGGGTCAGATTTCATCACTACAATTATTAATTAAAATATCAACTTAATTTGGATTCTAATTGTAATACCCTAATAATTTTCCATGAATTGTTGAAGGAGATTAATCATTGTATTTGAAAATAATGCGGCTTGAGAATTTTAAGGAAAGTATAAAATATCTTCTTTTGTATTCCAATAACATTTTCTAATGACTAAGATTGCTAGGGAACATAAATGTTAGTATAAATATTAGTATATAGTTAAGGTTCCATACTATAGTTGTGTATAACTATAAAAGATTCATGAGTGAGTTATATACATATGTAACTTAGTTTCCTTTCTTTATTTAGTTTATGGAGACAAATTTTAGCATGAGGTGGTTTGGCTAGAGAGAGGACACCTATAAGTAGGAGGTGTCTTTATGTGGTTTTAGATTGATTTAGAGTTAGATACACAACTAGCTAGGTGTCATTATATAGAGAACTTAATCTTTTTATAAATACCCTCCCATCTACTCATCTCATCTCATCGTCTTCTCCCAATTTTTCTCCAATCTACATCAGAAATCATTGTTGTTCTTGTAATGCATACTGCTACTAGCACAACTAAGAGTATAAGAAAAAGAAAGAGAGGAGATAACAAGGAGAGCTGAACAGAATTCTGGAGTTCTGCGCAGCCTGCAATATTTGACAATATCTTCCTCTGTAGAAATCAGATCAATCCTAGACCAGATGCACTGGAAAGAAAACTTTGAGATGAATCCATAAGTATATAATTCAGTAGGTATTTGTTCATTATTATAGACTGAACATGGTTGAGATTTTCAAGTTTGCAAACAAAGAATCACTGATAAAAACCTAATGCTAAATTATGAGATATTCTTGTGTTAATTGAGAATAGCTAAAGTTAGTAACTTTAATATTGCTTGAGTAGTGCATTTAGTAGTAGATGTCATGAATATCTGGTTTGAAACTTGAAAGTACTGAAATAGTTTTATGAGGAGTTATCAGTAGGCATTAATGGTAGGCTGTTGTGCAGGATCCCTGTTTAACTAAGATGTTTCTATCTAATTAGAGATATCTACTGAATCATGTTTAGCCATATAATATGCCGGTGGAAAGCATATCAAGTTTACTTTCCAACGAGTTATGTTGTGTTCTCATCAAATAACTGTTTCTTGAGTTATAGCTGATTTAAAACAGACTGCTCACAATTTCAGAACTGGAATTAAGGTAAACTAACATTTCAATCCATTCTTAACTTGGGGAATTAGCCAAATATTGTTTAGTTATTACTAACAGAAATCAAAAGTATAATGGCTTGATTCAATCTTAAAGTGAAAAGTTTGATTTCATTTAGTTGAAAGTTTAGTATGATTTTTGTATGCAAATGATATGGATATGAAAAAGTTATTAATAAGCCTTGCTATTTAGTAGAGATGGGAAGTATAATTCAGTTATAAATTATATATTGAAACACTTGATATGATTGAGACTAGATGGATTAGTTCCCTTAATTAGCTTGATTTATTTATTGTCTTGTATTAATATATGAAATACTCGTGAATGACATATTTCATTTTATTAGAAACTCTATGATTACCTGAGATAAATGGCTTAGTTGTTGTTTTAGAAACTCTATGATGTGTGTGAGATGTGATACGTGTGATAGTGCCTATGCTATATGTGTGTGATACTTACTGTCTCTGTTATTTTATGTGTGACAATAGAGAAAAGGTTAGTTGTGTGGAGGTGTGATGGTACCCATCGAGCCGGGGTAAGGGTGTGGGGGTGTGAAAGTACCCTTTATTGTGAGTTATGATAAGACCAATCTGCGAACAATGCTCGAAATTTGGAAAATGTATGTTATAATGGGACTAGTCCGATGATGCCTGATGTTGTGAAATGCATGATGTGATGGGGCTGGTCTAAGGATGGTTCCCAATAGTTGTGGAATGTTTTGTATGTTATGATGGTTGTGCAAATTTGTTATGTATGTGGAATGCAATATATATAATTGTAATGTGTTGTGAACATATCACTTGATTGTGAAACGCGATGTCGTGATATATTCTCTTTATTATGTTGATTAACTATCATATCATTGTTAGACAATAAATGCAAGCATGAGTTGTGTTGTTGATTGTCGTGTAGTTTTCTTGTATAGTTGTGTTTCTGAATTCAATGCTAGAGTGCACCTGCTATGCAAGTATAGTTGGTTATGAGTTGAGTTAAATCAAAAAGATAATTGAGGCTCTATAAGTTCTCAAAAGTATAAACATATGGTCATTATAGTTAATTTATGAATTCAAACACAAAAGAGAAAGGAGAGATGGAAACGTTACCACTAAGTCAAGTTTGGACAAGAGTTGCAACAAATCAGTGATTTGGTAAAATATCACGAAATATAAATAACATTACAACAATTTACCTCTGTTAGTTTCCTCAGTTATAGTAAGAAAACTATTTGTCTGACAACTTAAAAGTTCAGAATATTAACTAAAAGTGGTTTACAGTAATTGTAAAGTTCAGATTCAGATATTCTCTTCTTAATAATTTTATCTAACTTTTAGTCACCATTTTTACGAGAAAATTATTGACTTGATCGTCAGAAGGCCATTGTCGGGCCTAGACCGGCAACACTACCCATCCTTTATTTTACAAAATAATTTCAAAAAGATTGAAAGGTTAAAGAAAGATCAAAGGTCAGAAGGTCAAGAATCCACCCTATCAGGTATAGTGTGAACCTTTGTATTAACTATTTCCTTATAAGTATATATGTTTATTATAATTATACTATCATTAGGCTTACTAAGGATGTATCCTAGTGTCGATCATGCTCTCAAATTTGAGATGTGACACTAATAAAAGAAGCCTATCAAATTAGAATAAAAATTCAATAAGAATTTCAAATATATAGAAATTATAGGGGAAAAAAGGAGGCAGAACAAAAATGTGCGTGTACACTCCTTTTGCTTTTTTTCCCTCTTATCTTTATTTTTCACTGATTTATTTATTTATTTCTTTTTTCTCCTTATATTATCCTTTGTATATTCTACAATTTTGTTAATTATTTTCTCCCGTTTTCTTTCAATTCCATTGTTCTATTGTTTTGTTTTTCCCAAAAATTGGGTTCCTACTCTTTTAATTTCCTGATTTTTCTTTCATTAATAGTTCATTTGTCATAATAATTTCTTTTATACTCTTCATGTTTTCTTTTTATACTTTCTTCATTTCTTCTCCTTTATTATCTTGTTTTATTTTCTTTCGTTCCAATTCTTTCCTCTCTTTTTTCCTATATTATTCCACTTAGTGATGGACTTAGTGTTGGAATTATATTAGATTGATCAGTTTTCCCCCATCCCTAACAGAAATCCATAGAAGTGAGATCATGGAATCATAGTAATTTGCATCTTAACATCATTTCAGTTTGTTCGCCAACTAAACACTCCATGCATAAAGGCACAAATGATAAATACAAGATGACTTCATAAAATCAAAGTCATAAAATGTGCACTTTCTTTTATATATATATATATATATATATATATATATATATATATATATATATATATATATATATATATATATATATATATAGACACATATATATATATATATATATATATAGAAAGTGTGCGTGTGTGTGTGTGTCTATATATATATATATATATATATATATATATATATATATATATATATATATATATATATATATATATAATATATATATAGATAGAGAGAGAGAGAGAGAGAGAGAGAGAGACTTGTGTCACTCCAGAAAGATTCGAGACCGAATCATTCTCACTCAAATACAACCCTACGACATTTAAATGCAAGATCCACTCCGTTGAAGTTGATCTACATTATTTCAAGTAACTAAATAAAAAATCATGTATTTTGAATATTTTTTGCCCATCCATCAAGTAGGAGCAAATGCACGGCCGAAATAGTGAGTTGGTTAGTTTAACGATATAGAATATTTGAAATCTAACAAAAAATGATGTGTAAGGTTTTTTAAGTGTTTAGATCATGATGAAATAGTCGGATCGAGAATTTGTATGTCTAAAGACGTAGATCTAAGCAATATACTATTTTTGACCATCCATTTTGCGCCTACTTGATGGGCAAAAAGTATTCAAAATACATGATTTTTTATTTTTAGTTAATGTAGATCAATTTCAATGGAGTGGATCTTGCATTCAGATGTTGTAGGGTTGACTTTGAGTGAGAAGGATTCGACCTCGAATACTTCCAGTATGACACAAGTCTATATATATATATATATACTTATGTTATTCCGAAAGAATTTGAGGCTGAATCCTTCTCACTCAAATACAACCCTACAACATCCGAATGCAAGATCCACTCCATAGAAGTTGATCTACATTATTTCAAGTAACTAAAAAATAAAATCATATATTTTGAATACTTTTTGCCCATCTATCAAGTAGGCGCAAAATGGACAGCCGATAGTGAGTTGGTTACTTTAACGGTATAGAATATTTGAAATCTAACAAAAAATGGTGTGAAGGTTTTTAAGTTTTTAGATCATGATGAAATCATCGGATCGAGAATTTGCATGTCTCAAGATGTAGATCTAAGCAATATGTTATTTTCGGCCATCCATTTTGTGCCTATTTAATAGATGAGAAAAAAGTATTCAAAATATATGATTTTTGGTTTTAAGTTACTTGAAATAATGCAGATCAACTTCAATGGAATGAATTTTGCATTCGGATGTCGTATGGTTGTATTTGAGTGGGAAGGATTCGGCCATCCTTCCGGAATGACAAGTGTGTGTAGAAGTTACATAGTTTACCAAAAGAAAGTAGCTTTAGAATATAAAAATTTTAACCTTGATGATTCAAAACTCCATATACTTGGTGATTTATCCCTTATAATAGTGGTCGGTGAAGATGAGGAGCATACCTAGTCGCCACCCACCACATAACACAGACTCACTAAAGTGGAAACAATTAGCCAACCAAATGTGGTTTTAGAGTTTAAAAGGTTTAAATTGTACATAGCAAAGATGTTGAAATACTAAATTATAAAATTACAAAAAAAAAATCACTAATAACCATCGTATATCTCAGTTGTAGACAATGTTCTTTGTGTAATTGAGCTTCTCATTTCCATTTGGTGATGTGATCGACATTCCTCTAGACAAGGCAACATAAAGTTGCCCATTAGAGAACACATTGTGGAAAGTAAATCCCCACTTTTGGTATAGTTTGTTCTAGTGCTTTGTTAATAATCATTGCGAAAGCTAGTCTTATTGAAATTTGCTTGCGTTTGAAACAAAACGCATACCCATCACCTTCTGCGCAACAAAGTGGAATTCTTGGAAAGAAAACTCTACCAGAATACTGACCAACTTCAATTGTTGCATGTATTACATCTTCACTAAAGCGTCTAACATACTAAACTGGCTCCATTGCATAAGCCATTTGGCGGATCAAGATTTCTCAAAATCATAATCAGACTATCAGGTTTCAAAACCAATTTATGAGGTTGGCAACCCATTTGGAGAGAAATCATTAAGACTCTATCCTGATAAACAAACTAACCAACTCCAACCCATGGAGTTTTAGAATGCTTCATGGATCACACAAGTTGTGGATAGGGACAGTAAAAAGCTTATTATTGTTACTATAAAGAAGATTATATTCTCCTTTTTGAACTTTACACATAAAGCGTTATGTTTGTTTCTATTTCCTAGAGATAGTTTATTGGAGGGGAGTGCCATCTTTTTTAACCATTAACATCTGAGGTGTGTCCACTCAAATGCTTAAATTTTAGGAATATTCCAAATCTTAAACCCGTCTCCACAATGAGTTTGTTCATCCGCCCCTCTAGGGTATCCTCAATCAATCTTCACCTTAACGGCTAAACCACTTATTCGGGGCGCATTGATACCCCTCAAGTGGAGGGGTATCCTTTCTTTAACCCGCAACCAGAAACAGAATATTGTCTCTGATTTCATTTATAACAAATTGACTTGATTTGTACCTGAAACCAAACATGAAATAGATTTGTTCAGGAATATGAACATCATCCTGGGTCTGGCTGCTCAATCTTCAGAACAAAACAAACAAACATATTACAATGAAAGAGAGATGCCCAGTGAACTTTTTTAAGCTTGTATCATGATGTTTCTAGGAGACAGAGAAGGAACTACCATGGGGATTCTCTTTCTAAGTAAGTTTAGAATGCTTGATTCTGTTGTGTTATAGAGTAATCTCTTATCTTGCAACTAATAATTTCGTTGAAACAGTCCTGTCTAAGCATATTTATCTAATATAAGTTTTTCATCTAGTAACTACATTTATTGTCTAGTATCGACGTATTCAGTAGGAAGAATACCTTTTCCACACACACAACTCACACACTTCTTTACACAAGTTCATTACATGTGGGCATTCCCTATTTGTTAAAAAGTGAATACAATTCAGGTGGGTCCATTGGTGTTAGTATTTGCGTAGAGGAATGTGTAGGTTGGAGGTGTGTACAAAAGATTTTTCTTAAATAATTAGTAATCAAGTTATATATATTTATTGAAGATTTCAGGCTAATTAAGTTACACATCAGAATTGGGCTTTAATAAATTGTAATTGGGCGGCCAATCACCTTTCAATGGGTTTCTAAAATTCTACAAAACCCATTATTTTTTCAGATAAGCCAGTCAGATTTCAGAACATTTTTCTAACGTAGCCCATAACTTGGACTTGGACCGGGACTTCCCGGCCTTCATCGACACTCGACTGAACTTTTGGTGCTCCCATAAACCCGTCCAAAAATTCGAGCTCGAGCACAATACTTTCAAGAACTTGCTCGACCTGGCCCGAACAGCCAATGTGTGAGAGCCATCTTGAGCCACCCTTGCACGGCTCCGCATGCATCAAAATGCATCTCTCTCTCTCTCTCTCTCTCTCTCTCTCTCTCTCTTGGTTGGACAAATTTGGGAGAGCTTGATTCGTCAATTGCACCCCCCTCTCCTCTTCAACCCTCACTTTTCTCTCTCTAAATTCCTTTCCTCTAAATTCCTTTCCTCTTTCTCTTTTGACGATCGGCGGCGGGCTTAGAGTCCCATCTCCATCAAAATTGACAACCACAAATCACTCTTTCCTAGGGTTTCTCTTGTAATTTTGTAACAACACCTTATCAATTCTTAAACATTGTTGAATGTTTAGGGTTTACGATTTCAATGATCTATGAACTTCTGTGCTTGTTACTTTATTGTGAATAATTTTTCAATGGGTTTTTTCCCATATCGACACCCAAAATCTTTCTTAATACCATATTCACCCCGAAATATTTGTATTTCTATATCGGTCTCCCAAATCTTTCAAGTTAGGACAAAAACCTCTCCTCCGTTAGTTGATGTCTATTTTCTAAAGGTGGCCTGGTGAAATTATATCTCTACCCCAACTTATTCAAAAATACAATTACTTTCTCTTTCCTTCACTCTCTCTCCTCCTCGCCTCCCCCCGCCACCCCTCACCCGCATTCGTCACCACTGTCGTCATTCGCGCCGCCCCCAACTGTGCCCGCCTCCTCGTGCTCGCCCGGTCCCAGTTCGGGCTCGACATCGAGATTGAAAGAGAAATAGAGGAAAGTGATGAGGTTATAATGGTAAGTTCACATATTATTTTAGGATATCTGAATTTAAAAAGAAAATATTCCAAAAATATTCTAGCTCATAAACAGAAAAACTAATGAAGAGGGGGTTTTGTCCAAACTTATAAGATTTAGGGGCCGATATGAAAACATGAAGATTTTGGTGGTGAATACGAAATTAAGAAATATTTCAGGTGTCGATATGGGAAAAACCCTTTTTATTAGGTCAAATATTTATAGTCTACGATTATAATCTCAATTCCTAAGAAAGTTGATGGATTTCAATTTGAGTAGTTTTTTTATTTTTGTTTCAATTACTGCAAAAGGTTGATAATTTCAACTTGGAGTAATTTCTTTTGTAATAGATTTAAATTTATAGTCCTTTTTTATTTTTGCAATTGCTATAAAAGGTTGATAGATTTCAAATCATAATAAATTTTTTTAACATATATTGTGGTCTATGCATCATTAGTTTTGCTTGTTTGTCTAATTAATAGGATGAAAAAGAGCCTCATTATCTCCTTGATAGATATATTTTTTTAAAAATGATTTTCTTTTTGAACATGCGTTTGATTGAGTCTCATGGCACTGCGTCGTCTCCTCTGAAAGAGTTTATTCGATCAGATCCCAAGTAGGGGTTTCCTATCTTCTGCACAATTCCTCTCGAGCACAACCTCTCCATACGAACCAATCCGGGTGTCTCTTTCGTGCCGATGGGATCAAACCCGAGATTGTTGAATCTATTAAGTAAGTTTATTTGTAAGAAAAATGAATAATCTCTTCTGTTTATTTCATTTTTAAAATTTTTAATAATCCATTAGTTCTTCTTTATTGGTTGTATAGCCAAAGTCATAGGTAACAATACGTAATTTTCACATTTTCTAAGAGTTATTCTTTTAACAATTCACTTGCATTTGATTTATTTAATGAATATTTTAATGTGCAACTTTTTTTTTGAGATATTCATGGTATTGTTCTTGTATGTCAATAAGTTTCATAGACATGTCTACAAAAATTTGCATTATAAACTAATGCTAAAAGGGTGGTTTGGTTGTAGTTCCAAGTGCATCTATCTAGATACAGCTTAGTAGCATACTGACATGATTGAAGGGTAAAGACGTTTTTTTTGTTAGGACGTAGAATTCTTACTGGTAAAATTTTAGCTCATTACACTATATGATTGTCTCGTGTTACAATGTGGTTTTAAGAAGTTGTTTCAAAAGTTTGATACTCCAATTTGAAACTGCCCAAAATACCAATTTCCAAGAGAGTGGTCCAATAAGGATACAGATTGAAACCGTTATCTTTGTAGTTTCTTTCATGTTTTGGCTAATCAATGACAAACCTTGATGCAAAGAGAGCATAACACCTGCAGCATCAATTATAAGTTGAATAGTAACCGACTCGATATGTAAGCTAGCCTCATAATCTCTGTTGTATCCTAAAGTTTGCAACGAATCCATGAACCATTATTCTACAAATATGCATATGAATGCGAACATCTACAAGCATATTAATCATATATTCTTCTATGAGCGCTAGTACCCAATTTCTTCCTAATACCCTTTAGAGCAACAACAGGATAATATTAAATAAAAAATAGCTAGATGACTGTCTGAACTAAATTATAGTATATTAGCATATAAGCAACTAAAGCTCAGATTAGGCAAACCAATCATATCAATATTTTCAGTTATCCAAGTTGAAGACAATCACTTGGATCTGAATATCCCCAAAATTTAAAAAAGAAAAGAAAAGAAAATATTAACAATACCACGCAACAATCATGCAACTCATCTTTTACATCCGTAGTATCAATTCTAAAGCCAAAAAAAAAAAAAAAAATCTTTCTCGAATTAGGGAGTATGATTCACAAGATTAGAAAATAAAAATATTTTAAGGCAAAATAATCATAAAAGGTTTTAAAAAAAAAATCTTTAGAGAGGAAAATACTCCACATGAACTATTGACAACTGCGGACTACAATTTCAGGTTACGGATCTGAAAAACATCTAAACCCCATTAAAATCCCATCCTTTTTTTCACCCAGACCAAAGACAACAAGCCCCAAAATTTGAAGATTATTGCCCATCTCAATCGATCAAGAAAAACAAACCGAAATCTCGTAAACCCTAATAACCAAAATACACGAAATTAAGCGAAGAAAGGAGAGATTTTGAGGGGGCTTACAGATTGAGAACTAAATCGATGATTCCACGGGAAACGACAACGATATCAGCTGCAAATCAATCGATCGAGGATCTCGAGAACTGGGGAAAGATTCCTCAGTGAGAACGGTTGCACAGAGGACAAAAAAGGAGAGGCAGGATCCCTGGGAGAGTGAAAGAGAGAAAGAGGAGAGAGAGAAAAAGGGACTTTGTTAAAAGTCAAAAAAAGAGTAAATAAAAGAATAAATAAGGGAAATGGCCAAATTTTGAGCGTACAGAGAGGAGTGAGCGTGGAAGACTCAGGTGAACATCTTAAAATAACCTCAGCATCTCCTCTCACTCTCTTCTTCCTCCGCCTCCGCCTCCGCCTCCACCACCCTCCCCTCCTCCTCCTCCTCCTCCTCCTCCCCAACCTCCACCACCTCCCTCCTCCCCTCCACCATCTGACACGGGAATCACCACATCAGCATCCTTCACCGGTGACTAAGCAGCGATCATCTCCCCAAAAGCTAAGCGAGACAAGTAGACCGCCTTGCCGAACACTGTGAAATTGGGCAATGTAAACTAAATGTGCTCAACGATGTAAGCTTTCCTTTGCCTCTCGGGCATCAAACAAGAGGTAGACACGGACATGTCATTCCCATCGACCACAAGTCTCGAACGCGAAAACGATGGCTCTGTTGGTTCTCCTTTAGACCGTCACTAATGGGCGGAAGCCGTGGGGGTCTCAGACAGCGAAGAGCTTGTCCTCGGTGAGGAAGACGAGGGAGTAAGTGCCCTCGAGCGATTCCAAGGCCTTGATGATGCAGGCGACGAAAGGTCAGGACTTGGAGTGGGCGATGAGGTGGAGGACGACCTCGGTGTCGGAAGAGGTATTGAAGATGGAACCATCATCCTCTAGGAAGGACCAGATGTTGAGGAGTAAGGAGGAGGCGCCGGCGGAGCAGACGTGGCAGATGGCGGCGGAGCCGGGGAGGGAGTCGAGTTTGGACTTGTTGAAGACCTTGAGAAAAGTAGGTGTAAGAGGGGAAAAAAATTGGAGGGTAATACAGAAAAGTTAATTTGTAATTCAATAAATAAGAAAAGGGTGGATGTGCGAGCAAATAGAGTGGGTGTGAATAAAATTTCCCTAATAATAATAGTAATAATGACAGTAACAATACTCGAAACATTTTTTCCTTTTTTCATTAGATATATAAAATGATAATCAAATGACTTATTTTTATGATGTTTGTCATTATCTTTTTTTCCAATTGTCATTGTAGTATAGTGGTAAAGTAATAAGTAAAAGAAGGTCTGAGGTTCAAAGCCCACTTGCACACTAGGTCTTGTATTCCCAAAAAAAAACTTCTTTATTTTTCTTAATTTTTATTAACATTATTATTATCCCTAATGCTTTTTATTCCCTTAATATATGATTGGAGGGAGGGGATCACATCATCATGTGAGTTCTCTGATTCAAGGTGAAGTTTACAAGAAGGTGGGTTTCATACTAGGCAAGTTTTAAAAATTTGATCCTAGTTAAAAAAATAAAAATAAAAACTAAGAAAACTAAAAGTTTTGAAAATTTAAAATAAAAATAGGGAATAAGGGAGGCACTTGTTTAATAAGTAAATGTTTTCTCAGTAATCAAGTGAAAAAACAACCATCTCGATCTGATCAAACCAAATCTCGCAATTGCAATGGAAGAGTAGTCATGAAATACTCAACCACAAACCCAAATGCACCATAATTGGCTAAGAAGACAGTCTCACCATTTGTGTCATGGAATACATGACTCGTCCGAAAACTCTACAAGTTGAAAGTCCATAACTGAATATCACCAAGCAAAATTACTACAAGAGCAGTAAGAGATCCCTCTTTTTATAATCAATGAATCACCACCATGTTGGCCCAAGGTTACAATCACCCATGATTAGTGTATTTTGATGATTACAAAACATATTAGTTATTTGTACTAATAACATTTGTTGTTTAAGTGTGTTTCAGATTTCTATTCATTCTAGAAGTCTTCTCTCACAAATACAATGATTTGGACTCAAGTCAACTCCAATTGGGCTCAAGGAACAAGTATTGAAGATCATATGAAGAAGCCTATTGAAGATCTTGAAGTCTTAGAATCATTGTAAGAAATAGAATGTTAAAGTTTGAGTATATGAAATTTGGCTCTAGGATTTGCACACACAATTGTTTCATATATTTCCTATGTTTTGAAATAGTTATTTCTAAGTTTTATGCCTTAGTTTATATATACATGGACCAAAAGTTTTATATCTTGAAAATCTTGTATAACATGTGTATAAACTATTTTCTGCATAATACTTAGCTATATGTATTTTTAAAAAAAAAAATATTTCTCAAAATTTTTCTAACTCAAAAACCAGTCCAGTTTTTCTGTTTCAGGCAACTTCGGTCGACCGGACCGGTCGACCGGCGATGTGTCTGGACATGCACTGTTTGTGCATGTCTGTTGGTCGACCGGACCGGTCGACCGACGGAGAGCAAATTGCTCTCGGGTTATTTCGGTCGACCGGACCGGTCGACCGGAAGAAGGAAACTGTGTTTCCTCTTTTGGGACGGTCGACCGGACCGGTCGACCGGGAGCCAACGGCTCTCTGCAGCTGGGCTGGCGGTCGACCGGACCGGTCGACCGCCAGGCCTGCAAAATCCCAACGGCTCTTTCCTCTTTTGTGCAATTCTGAAATCTGTTTTTTATCTGATTTCTTGGCAGACTTTTTCAGTGTTTTTCAGGTCTTTTTCAGAGAAAATAAGACCAAAAGAAATTGTTTTTAACCTATTTTTAACCCTATAAATAGAGGAGAAGTCTCTCTTGCATATCACTAAGAAAATCCTCAAGTTTTGTGTTGTTTTTCAAAAGAGAAAAGAAAAGAGTTTAAAGCCTTCATTCCAATTCTTTTTGAGCTAGGTTTTCAGTTGTGTTTGATTGCTAATATCACTCTACAACTGAAGTTTTTCTCACCACACTTCATAGAGCCAAAATTCAATACTCATTCTATGGTGAAGTTGTAATTGAAGTGAGAGTGTTTGTAAAAGAGTTTGAGAAATAGTGTAGTGATCTTATTGTGATCACTTTGTTCTTGTATTCCTTTCCTTGTGGAGCAACCTCTTCGGTAGAGGTCATTTGTACTCGGTGGAGCTCGGTGCTCAGTCTTCGGTAGACCAAATTGTAAAGGCGTCCTCGGTGGATAGTGAAAACCCTTCACGGAGGTGAAGGCGGGGAGTAGAGCGGTGGCTCGAACCTCGAAACAAATCACTTTGTTTGCGATTGCCTTTGCGTCTAATTCTTGCTTTACATTTCAATAGCTCCTTATTGCTTTCTATTGCATACTTGTGATATTGTTTAATTCTCTTGTGCTAATATTTGCTTGCTTGTAATTCTTGCCATATATTATTGTGTTTGCATCATTTTTCATATTATTCATTTCATACTTGTGTGTGCCAATCCCGTACTCATCCAACAAGAGCTTCACATAGCGCCTCAACCCATATCAAGGGAATCAAGAGGAGTTTAGTCCAGAGCCTCGCAAGAGGAATTCGGCTACACTTGTTGAATTGTACTAAGTTGAGCCTCACTTGTTTTAGGTTCCGCATTTAGAGAGTTAAAATTTTTAAGATTAGCAATCACACCTATTCACCCCCCTCTAGGTGTTTTTCAATTGGTATCAGAGCTTGGACTCTAGGATTTGGTTTAACAACCTTAGAGAAGATCCTAATTTGCTAATCATTTCATTCATATTCATATAGTAAAAATGGCCGATGGAATTAAGACCCCTCCTAAGTTTGATGGACTTAACTCTCCCATATGGAAAGTTAAGATGACCGTGTTTTTGCAATCTCTAGGTAGCCGAGTTGCAAAAGCCGTGACTAAGTCCTTTAGTGTACCCCCCGGTGACGAATCCACTTGGTCCGAAATAGAGACTAAGGAATTCGATGCCAATGCCAAAGCTCACTATGCACTTCTACAAGCCCTTAATGATGATGACATTTCTAGGGTTTTCATTGCAAATCCGCATATGAGATTTGGTCACATTTGATAGTCACACATGAGGGGACCTCACAAGTAAAGAAGGCTAAGATTGACCTTCTTCGGTCCCAATATGAAACATTTAGCATGCAAGAAAATGAAACCATAGATGATATGGTTACAAGATTTACCAAGATTACTAATGGACTCTCTTCTTTAGGTGAAGATATCAACAATGATCAAAGAGTAAGGAAGATCATCCGGGCTCTTCCTCCTTCATGGGAAGTTAAAGCAACAACCTTGAAGGAACTCAACGACAATGAAGAGATGGAGCTTATAGGTCTCATTGGGAACCTCAAAACCCATGAGATGGAAAGGAAAGCAAGGGAGGATATGGCTCCTTCCAAAAGAAGACTATCGCCTTCAAGAGTCAAGCTACACACTCCGATGAAGATGATGAAGAAGATGATGAGGAGCTCTCACTCCTTGTTAAGAATGTCCGGAGGATGTACAACAAGGCGAAGTACCAAGGTAGAAGAAGATGGCAAGGAGCAAAGAAGAAAGGAAGATTGTGTGCTTCAATTGCCAAAAACCGGGACACATTGTGGCGGAGTGTCCGGACAAAGCTAAGCCCTCCACTTCAAAGAAGCCTTACAAGAAGAAGGCTATGAAAGCAACTTGGGATTCGGAGACCGAATCCGAGGAAGAAATAGACACCGCCAACATGTGCTTCATGGCTAATGAAGGCACAAGCAAGGTAACCTCTTCCCCTTCTCATGATAATGAACTTTCCATGGATGTGTTAGAAGAAGCTTTTGTTGAGTTGTCACAAAACTATGATTTCTTAAAGAAAAAGTATCTTAAAATGAAAAAGGATAATGAATCTTTAAGTCTTCAAGTTTTTACTCTTACAAAGGAAAAAGATGATTTGGTTTCCACTTTGGCCACTACCAAAAATGATTTTGAAAAATATAAGATTTCTTGCAAAGGTAAGGCCCCACTAATTGATTCAAATGAAGTTTCTATGCTTAAGGAAAGATTAGACTCATTAAGTGTTGTTTTGAAAGATTGTGAATTTAACAAAAAGAAAATTGAGGCTATGTTTCCTAAGAAACAAGCCCCAAAGAAAAATGCTCATGCTCATGTTCATGTTCATGCTACACAACCTAAACAACATGGCAAAACCCCAAAACATGCTCACACTACACATACACATCATGCATTCATGTATGGTAGAGTGTTCTCATGTTCACATTGTGGACGGAAAGGGCACTTAGCTAATTTTTGCTATGATAGATTAAATGTATCACGTCATAATGTTTGGGTTCGAGGCACTAACTTTCAAGGACCCAAGAAAGTTTGGGTACCAAAATCAACAATTATGTTAAATGATGTAGGTACTTTCCAAATCCCAACGACGTAGAGGATTGTGGTATCTTGATAGCGGTTGCTCAAGGCACATGACTTGGGACATCAACAACTTTGCAACCCTATCAAGATATCATGAAGGTGGCACCGTCACCTTCGGAGATGACGCCAAGGGTAAAATCATCGGTATTGGTAATGTAAAACTTGGCACCTCTCCTTTAATTGAAAATGTAGTTTTAGTTGATGGCCTCAAGCATAATCTCTTGAGTGTTAGTCAACTTTGTGATAAAGGTTTTGATATTGTTTTTGATAATGTTGCTTGTAAAGTAATTGATAGAACTTCTAATGTTTGTGTATTTTTCGGTTTTCGTGAAAGTAATGTTTATATGATTGATATGTTAAATATGTCTTGTAATATTACTTGTTTGAAAGCCCTCGATGATGACTCTTGGTTGTGGCATAGGAGATTAGGGCATATTTCTTTTGATCACATTTCTAGGTTAACACAAAGGAAATGGTGAAAGGTATTCCTTGCTTGAATTTTGAAAAGACCGAGTTTGTGACGCATGTCAATTTGGGAAACAAACTAAGTCTTCTTTCAAGTCAATTAAGGATATCATGACATCACGTCCTTTGGAGTTAATCCATATGGATCTTTTTGGCCCTACACAAACCAAAAGTCTAAGTGGGAATAGATTTGCTTATGTTTTGGTTGATGACTTTTCAAGATTTACTTGGGTTTTCTTTCTTGAACATAAAAGCCAAGCATTTTCTTATTTTCAAACTTTTAAGAAAAGAGCTGAAAAAGAAAAGGATGTTTCGATTTTGAGAATAAGAAGTGATAGAGGAGGTGAATTCATTAACCAACCCTTTACCACTTTTTGTGATGAACATGGAATAAAGCATGAACTATCTTGTCCTAGAACTCCACAACAAAATGGAGTAGTTGAACGGAAAAATAGAACATTACAAGAGATGGCTAGGACAATGCTTAGTGAATACGGTCTACCACATTATTTGTGGGCCGAGGCCGTTAATACATCATGCTACATATCAAATCGTGTTTTCTTATGTAAAAATACTACTAAAACTTCTTTTGAAATGTACTTTTCTAGAAAACCAAATGTTTCCTATTTTAAAGTTTTTGGATGCAAATGTTTTGTTTTAAATACAAAAGATAATTTAGGAAAATTTGATCCTAAATCTTATGAGGCTATTTTTGTAGGTTACTCAAACACTAGTAAATTTATAGAGTTTTCATTAGATCATCATTGACTATTGAAGAGTCTATTCATGTTAAGTTTGAGGAATCTAACAAGTTTGTTAAGAATGTTGTAGAAATAGATGCATTGGATGAAGGTTTGGAGAAAGTGACCTTGGAGGATGCTTCTACTATGGGAGACAAACCAAAGGATGATGAAGGAAGCAAAGCTAAAGTGGAAGAGGCACAAGGAAATGAACATCAAACACATGAGGTGGAGCCTACTCAACCACTACCAAAGGATTGGAGATACAATCCACATCATCCCAAGGACCTCGTCATAGGTGAAGTATCAAAAGGGGTAACCACTCGCTCTAGACTTCATGACTATTGTGGTAACTATGCATTCATTTCTCATATTGAACCCAAAAATGTCCTCGAAGCCGAGGCCGATTCATATTGGTTTGCTAGCCATGCAAGAGGAGCTCAATCAATTTGAGCGCAACCAAGTTGGCACCTTATTCCTAGGCCCCACGATAGACCAACAATTGGTACTAAGTGGATCTTTAAGAACAAGTTGGATGAATCGGGTAATGTAGTTAGAAACAAGGCTAGGTTAGTTGCCCAAGGTTACACTCAAATCGAAGGGATCGATTTTGAAGAAACCTTTGCACCCGTAGCACGGCTTGAAGCCATACGGATGACACTAGCATTTGCCTCATATAAAGATTTCAAATTGTTTCAAATGGATGTTAAAAGTGCTTTTCTAAATGGATTTATTGAAGAGGAGGTGTATGTTGAACACCCCCCGGGTTTGTTGATCCTACACATCCGGATTTTGTTTTTAAATTAGATAAAGCTCTTTATGGTTTAAAACAAGCCCCTAGGGCTTGGTATGAAAGACTTTCTTCATTTTTGACTTCAAATGGTTTTAAGAAAGGTAAAATTGATACAACTTTGTTTACAAAACATGTAGAAAAAGATATTCTTATTGTGCAAATTTATGTGGATGATATTATTTTTGGTTCTACTAATGAATCTCTTTGCAAAGCTTTTGAGTCATGCATGAAGGATGAATTTGAAATGTCTATGATGGGGGAACTCAACTATTTCCTTGGACTCCAAATCAAGCAAAGAAAGGATGGGATCTTCATCAATCAAGCCAAGTACACAAAGGAACTAATCAAAAGGTTTGGGCTTGAAGGATCGAAAGTAAGCAAAACTCCCATGGCAACAACTACAAAGCTTGACAAGGATGAACAAGGTAAAAGTGTAGACATTAAATTATATCGTAGCATGATTGGTAGCTTGCTTTATTTGACGGCTAGTAGGCCGGATATTATGTTTTCCATTTGTCTTTGTGCACGTTTTCAATCTTGTCCTAAAGAATCTCACATAATTGCGGTTAAACGCATAATTAGATACCTTAAGGGCACTATTGAAATGGGTTTGTGGTATCCTAAAACCGGATTATTTGAAATGAAGAGTTTTTCGGATGCCGACTATGCGGGTTGTAGGGTAGATAGGAAGAGCACAAGTGGAACATATCAATTCTTAGGTAATTGTCTTGTATCTTGGTCTTCCAAAAGCAAAATTCGGTAGCCCTATCAACCGCCGAGGCAGAGTATGTTGCAGCCGGAGCTTGTTGTGCACAAGTTCTTTGGATGAAACATACTCTCCTTGACTATGATTTACACTTTGATCATGTTAAAATATTTTGTGATAATACTAGTACTATTCACATGACAAAGAATGCAAATCAACATAGTAAAACCAAACACATTGACATTAGGTATCACTTTCTTAGAGATCATTATGAGAAAGGTGATATTGAGATTGATTATGTTTCTACCGATTTTCAACTTGCCGATATTTTTACTAAACCTCTAGATTATGCTAGATTTTCATTTATTTGTGGTGAGTTGAATGTTTGCATTATGGATTCTTAAAAATAAAATTTGTTTTTCTATTGGTATTTTAACCCTTTTTGATGTATGACAAAAAGGGGGAGAATAAGTTGTAATAAGTTGTTAAGAGTTGTAATAAGTTTAAGAGTTTGATATTTTGAAGAGTTGTAATAAGTTTAAGAGTTTGATATTTTGAACTTGTTTGAGAAGTTTGTTTATTTAAGTTTTTGACAAAACTATTTTGCCTTGAATGCTTTATGTATTGTGCTTCCATAGTCCAATTTTTATACATAGCATTATTTGAGGGGGAGTTTTTCAAACTCCTCTCCCATGTTTATTTAAATAACCTATATGTTTTGTCATCATCAAAAAGGGGGAGATTGTTGGCCCAGGTTACAATCACCCATGATTAGTGTATTTTGATGATTACAAAACATATTAGTTATTTGTACTAATAACATTTGTTGTTTAAGTGTGTTTCAGATTTCTATTCATTCTAGAAGTCTTCTCTCACAAATACAAGGATTTGGACTCAAGTCAACTCCAATTGGGCTCAAGGAACAAGTATTGAAGATCATATGAAGAAGCCTATTGAAGATCTTGAAGTCTTAGAATCATTGTAAGAAATAGAATGTTAAAATTTGAGTATATAAAATTTGGCTCTAGGATTTGCACACACAATTGTTTCATATATTTCCTATGTTTTGAAAATAGTTATTTCTAAGTTTTATGCCTTAGTTTATATATACATGGACAAAAGTTTTATATCTTGAAAATCTTGTATAACATGTGTATAAACTATTTTCTGCATAATACTTAGCTATATGTATTTTTAAAAAAAAAATATTTCTCAAAATTTTTCTAACTCAAAAACCAGTCCAGTTTTTCTGTTTCAGGCAACTTCGGTCGACCGGACCGGTCGACCGGCGATGTGTCTGGACATGCACTGTTTGTGCATGTCTGTCGGTCGACCGGACCGGTCGACCGACGGAGAGCAAATTGCTCTCGGGTTATTTCGGTCGACCGGACCGGTCGACCGGAAGAAGGAAACTGTGTTTCCTCTTTTGGGACGGTCGACCGGACCGGTCGACCGGAGCCAACGGCTCTCTGCAGCTGGGCTGGCGGTCGACCGGACCGGTCGACCGCCAGGCCTGCAAAATCCCAACGGCTCTTTCCTCTTTTGTGCAATTCTGAAATCTGTTTTTTATCTGATTTCTTGGCAGACTTTTTCAGTGTTTTTCAGGTCTTTTTCAGAGAAAATAAGACCAAAAGAATTGTTTTTAACCTATTTTTAACCCTATAAATAGAGGAGAAGTCTCTCTTGCATATCACTAAGAAAATCCTCAAGTTTTGTGTTGTTTTCAAAAGAGAAAAGAAAAGAGTTTTAAAGCCTTCATTCCAATTCTTTTTGAGCTAGGTTTTCAGTTGTGTTTGATTGCTAATATCACTCTACAACTGAAGTTTTTCTCACCACACTTCATAGAGCCAAAAATTCAATACTCATTCTATAGTGAAGTTGTAATTGAAGTGAGAGTGTTTGTAAAAGAGTTTGAGAAATAGTGTAGTGATCTTGTTGTGATCACTTTGTTCTTGTATTCCTTTCCTTGTGGAGCAACCTCTTCGGTAGAGGTCATTTGTACTCGGTGGAGCTCGGTGCTCAGTCTTCGTTAGACCAAATTGTAAAGGCGTCCTCGGTGGATAGTGGAAACCCTTCACGGAGGTGAAGGCGGGGAGTAGAGCGTGCTCGAACCTCGAAACAAATCACTTTGTTTGCGATTGCCTTTGCGTCTAATTCTTGCTTTACATTTCAATAGCTCCTTATTGCTTTCTATTGCATACTTGTGATATTGTTTAATTCTCTTGTGCTAATATTTGCTTGCTTGTAATTCTTGCCATATATTATTGTGTTTGCATCATTTTTCATATTATTCATTTCATACTTGTGTGTGCCAATCCCGTACTCATCCACAAGAGCTTCACATAGCGCCTCAACCCATATCAAGGGGAATTAAGAGGAGTTTAGTCCAGAGCCTCGCAAGAGGAATTCGGCTACACTTGTTGAATTGTACTAAGTTGAGCCTCACTTGTTTTAGGTTCCGCATTTAGAGAGTTAAAATTTTAAGATTAGCAATCACACCTATTCACCCCCCTCTAGGTGTTTTTCACACCATAGAATTGTCTTTAAGCTCTAATAATGCAATCCAAAATAGGCCTCTCGAATCACTTCGTCAGTCAATGACACAGTAAGTCCAGCAAGTGACCAGTCTAGAAGGATAATACCTTGTTCACCCCGACAGAGAACACCAGCACCAGCCACCGAGTCGCTCTTTACAAAGCCATCAAAGTTAGACCTTAACTTCACTATATGATGGGAAGACCAATGAAAAATATAAATGTTTGTAGAAAATTGTCGGAAGGATCATATGTTGTGATGACACCACCAAACAATAAGAGTAACTGTGAAAGCACCAAGTTATTTATCATAACAAACAATATATCTTGATCACCATGAGAGGAAGAAAACAAATTAAGAAGCACAAAATTTGAGGGAGGAGAGAGAGAAAATCTTATTAGCCTGAGAAGCAATACAAAAAGTTTACAAGGATGTCTCTCCAGAATCTCTCAAACTCTTAACACAAAGTGAAAATCTCTCTTCAAACTCACTTTCTAAAAACCATAATCCCAGGATTTTTATAAACATCTAGAATAAATCTAGACCTCCAAATCTTCAGCAAAAATATCTTAACCATCCAATCAACCGCCTCTGGAAGAAAGGATTCAGAAACTCTTTCAAAATCCTAATCAGAAATCAACTCGAAATCTGAAAATTCTCGCAGTTGTTGACAGTTGCGTGTCAGTTGTCAACACACTGAGATACATTGAGTTACTATTGGGTCTACGATTGATCTCCTGTCAAAAGCCTTCGACAGGCAGTGCTCAGCTATCGACAGCTATATGTAGCTGCCGACAGACTGAATCATTTTCATATTTTTGTTGGCTCACAATTGACCACCTGTCGACCGCTCTGGCTTAGTTGTTGACAGTCATCTGTTACTGTTGATAGACTGTGCCTGTGCATGTATGTGCAAGCTTCTAATGCTGAATCATCTGGAATCTCCTACACCTTATCGCATATTCTTCTCCAATAGATGTGAGGCACACAAAATACCAACAATCTCCACCTTGACTCACATGCCATGAGTCCCTTATAGAAATTGGCCTCCACACCATCAATAAACTTCTCTCCCTCTTTTATGACTTCACACAGCTCTCTCCCAAGAGCCCATTCTCCACTTTTCCTTTAGAGAACATTGATGAAGTTTAGAAATGCTCTGAATTTCTCTACTGGGATAGTCTTTGTCACCATGTCTGTCAGATTCTTATTCCTACTGATCTTCACCAAGTCAATAACCTTTTCAACTACAACTTAATGACGTATCATGTGATATCTCACATCAATATGCTTTGTCTGCTTGTGATATTTGTGATCTTAGCGAGATGTATCGCACTCTGATTGTTGCAGTAGACTTGAACTGAATCCTATATGATGCTAAAAGTACCAACCAATCCTCTCAACCACAAAACTTCTTTAGATGCCTCAATTGCAGCCATGTACCTTATCTCTATCGTTGAAAGCGCCAAGTTATCTTACAACTAGCATTTCATCTAATGTTGCACTCAGCTACTGTGAATACATAACCCGTCTTAGATCTCCGTTGATCAAGATTTTCAATGTTGCCTTCCTAGATTCACAACCGACTTATTGTACTAACTGCATAGGCTAAATTAGATCTAGTGCAGGCCATAGCATACATCAGTGGTCCCACCACACTAGAATATATTACTTGAGATATCTTATCCTCCTCTTCTTCTGAGTTTGGACACTGATTGAAGGATAATCTGAAGTGACCTGCCAAAGAGTAGTGAACGGTCTTGCTTCAGCCATGTTGAATCTTTCTAACATCTTGAGAACATAATTCTTCTAGGATAGGCAGAGTTTCCTGTACTTATGTCTTGATTGATCTCCATACGTAATATTTTCTTGGCTTCTCCTAAATCTTTCATGTCAAACTTCTCTTTTAGCTGAGCTTTAAGCTTCAGAATATGAGTCTTATTCTCGCAGCAATCAGCATATCAACCATAATAATAACAAATATGTGAGATCATCCTTAAAATAAATACAATTGTCATACTTATATCGGGTATAGTTGGCCTTGATCATAAATGAGTTGAATCACTTGTACCACTTCCTGAGAGACTACTTCAGCCCATAAAGTGACTTCCTGAGAAGACAAACTTTATTTTCTTGACCTTCCTAAAAGAACCCTTCAGATTGCTTCATGTATATCATCTCCTTTAGCTCACCATTCAAAAATACTATTTTCACATATAGTTGCTCCCACTCGAGTCACCTTGAGTCATAATTGCCAACAACTAAATAAAATATGCTTGACTACAGGAGAGAAATATTATTGTAGTTAATACTCTCCTTCTGAGATATATTTGGCAACTAGCCTTGTCTTGTATTGCCCAATGTCCTTCTTTCAAAAAATCACCTGCAACTTATCTCTTCCTTTGGTATATTCTGAAATCACTTAGAGTGGGCGAATAGGTGATATGCTAGTCAAGTGTGGAATTTAAAATTTTTAATTACTAAAACTATTATACAAATAATGATCAAGAAGTGAAGCTGAATTTTCGGTGAAGGGCTCTAAAACTTCCCCTTAAGATTCCTCTTGAATAAGAGTTAAGGTGCTTTAATAGCCTTCTTGATTCAAATAAGTGTACGCATACAAACTATATCAAACATAAATGATAGATAATTATGAGCAATTAAACAATCCTATGCATGTATAGCAATTAAGCATAAGTGATATGAAACATGTAATGATAAGTACAATATGAGCATGTAAGATATATAAACTAGTAGAGTAGAGAGATAAAGAGAAGGCAATCGAAAACATAGAGATATGTTTCGAGGTTTGAGCAACTTACTCTACATCCCCGCCTTCACCGCAATGAA
This sequence comes from Agave tequilana, assembly GCA_038442645.1. Lineage (NCBI taxonomy): Eukaryota > Viridiplantae > Streptophyta > Magnoliopsida > Asparagales > Asparagaceae > Agave > Agave tequilana. Next base: position 104,637 of record JAVJIF010017823.1, read on the forward strand.
GGATTTCCACTATAACTCGATCCAGCAAGATCACCAACATTACAAGTTTCCTCAAAAGCTCTTGGACCTACAAGTCCCTCACTCGGTGCCCAACACCTATAATACGAGCCCGCAAGCTCACTTCAAGGTCGCAACCTTAATCACTTGATTATGAAGAATGGAAACACTTGAGATTAAGATTTTTGATCCTCAAGAAAACTCTCTCACAAACAATTGATTCTTATAAATAGATTTAGAAGTGAAAGCTCAAACTTGTGCGAGAAAACTTAGAATTTTGGAGTAGAAGCTCTTTTGAAAATATTTGAGAAAACTTCTTTAAACGTATAAGAATTTTCAGCATAAAAGCCAATTTTACAAAACTTGTTTTCAAAAACTTTTTTCAAAATTCAAAAACTTGAAGAACAGGCTTGAAAAACTTTGAAACTCTTGGTTGAATAGATGTAAATGATTAAAGCCCAAAAATATATCGTTAGGGTGATGAACAACATGTAAAGTCACCTAGAGAGGGGGTGAATAGGTGATGGCTAATCTAATGGTCACTAAATGCGGAATTAAAAACTATTTAATGCAAACTAAAACTTCTTACACTAAACACCACGTATAACACAAGAGTGTAGCCGGATTCCCCGTGAAGGGCTCTGAACTAACTCCTCAAGATTCCTCTAAATAAGAGTTGAGGTGCCGCGTTGGCTCTCTTGGTTGAATATAAGTGTTAGCAAACAATCCCCAAGCATATAACAATTAAGCTCACAATATATATCAAGCATATAATGATAAAGACAATATGAGCATGCAAGATATAAACAAGTAAGAGAGAGAAGAGAGAGAGAGAGAGAGGAGAGTGAACAATCGCAAACACGGGAGATTTGTTTCGAGATTCGAGCACACTTGCTCTACATCCCCACCTTCGCACTTGAAGGATTTCCATTATAAACCGATCCCACCGGATCACTCGGTGTCGCAACACCTACAAGGAGTTCCCACTAGAACTCTTGGACTCTCTCGTCCCGTACACACCGCAAGCCCACAAGCTCGCTGAGGCCGCACCTCAAACACCGAGTCCACACACGAACTCGAAACACCGCGAAACCGCAAGTCCGCCTCCTCAAAGTACAAGAAAAGAACTTTGGTGATCACAACTCTTTGATCACCTAAAATTCTCTCACAACAAATATCCTATAGGTAGATATAGCAATGGATAGCTCAAGTGTTGTGTGAGAAAACTAGGATTGAAATGGTGGAGGAGAAAATCACTTTGAAAACACTCTTGATAAACTCCCTTTTGATTGGAAATATTTGCTCTCTAAACAAGTGGGAAAAACTCTTAAAAGATGTGGGAAAAACTGGTGCAAAGCCACTTGAAAATCTTAGAGAAAACAGCCCTCAAAAGCCTCAATTTATAGAGCTAGAAAAACTAGCCGTTGGAGCCAGGATGGCCTGGCGGTTGACCGCCAACGGTCATTTTTCTGACCGTTGGGGCAGCGGTCGACCGGCCGGTCGACCGAAGCTCTGGAACAGAGAGCAGATCTCTCTGCCGGTCGACCGGCCCGGTCGACCGGGCTTTCCAGAGAGCAGAAGCTCTCTGCGGTCGACCGGGTCGGTCGACCGGCCCTCCAGTATACACTGGCGTGCACGTTCTGTGCACGTCAGTCGACCGCCCGGTCGACCGACTTTAAGGCGCGGTCGACCGTCCGGTCGACCGGCTGAAGCCAGACAGGGTTTTTCTGGGATTAAAAACTTGATCGTTTTGGCTTATATAAAATCCCATAAAATCATGAAAAATCTACAAAAATAGTTTTAACATTATACTTTGATAATCAAACATGCTTGAGCAAAATCAAGACATGTTACAAACAAGTTTGAACTATTTTTGTAACTGGAAAATTTGGCTCAAAACAAAACTGTATTTTTCAAAATAGATTTTTTCAAAACTTCTCAAATACAAAAACAAGATATTTTAAACACTTTTAAAGCATAGTGTGTATGGATTTGATCCACTACACAAACATGATGAAATATCTATGTTTTTGACATTAAGAACTAAACATGATTTTGGTTAATACATGTAAACATTGAATACCAAAAACCAAACCGGTATTTTTCTAAAAGAAACTCTTTTGCAAAATGAAAATTCTTTTATGAAAACTCATCTAATCAAGTGTGTGTGTATATAGTAACTTGAGCAATCCACCAACTACTCTATCCTTTACATTTTATCTAAAAACAAAATCTTATAAAAAACAAACCTAGACACAAGTCTTGATCTTGAAGGTCTTCACTTGAAGTCTTCTCATCTTCTTGACTTGGTCCAAACACGATCCATAGAGCTAGACTCCTCTTGAGTACTTGATGTGGTCTTGATGCACAAGCTCTTGAATCAATCCGTGCTAGCTCCAAAACTTGACTTTAAATCTTTTGTTGAAGCTACACACCTACTAAGATCTTGATCACAAATCTGAAACAATATAAACACAAGATCATTAGTACTATAACTACATGAGTTGATCATCATCAAAACTAGAGTGATGGGCCTTTGGGCAACAATCTCCCCCTTTTTGATGATGACAAAACTCATGAAGTTATATATGCATGGATTAAAGTAAAGCTTTAAAGAAGCTCCCCTTAACTCATGCATCTCAATAAATAAATAAATATGGCAATGAAGCACATAAACATGTATGCAAATGTAAGGAGATAAAAAACATGCATGAACAAACACAAAACACATCAAATTCTTTTTCTCCTATTTGCAATACAAAAAATATATGCATAAACATAAATCCTTCTCCCCCTTTATGAATAAAGTAAGGAAAACATGCATATATATACCAAATACTTCTCCCCCTTTTTGTCAATCATCAACAAAGGGGTTAAAGTAAAAACAAATCACTAAAAGGATATATGCGATATACATTCATGAAGAGGAAGACGCTAAGTTAACTTCCCTACATATATACATTACATGAAGAAGGGATGACAAGCCCTAACTCACATAACGCATAATATGCAATGCATAAGAGGAGATGTGAAGCTCCCCCTACACACTGTACCGCATAAAGAAAGTTGTGTCAAGCTCCTCAATATAAGATACACTCAACATGAATCTATATGTGGAAGAGATGTTAAGCTCTCCTTGCATATAGGCAATACAAATCAAAACATTTTAATATGTCTTATTAAAACAAAATTTTGAATTTTCCTCAATAAAACAAATTTTGAGATATCTTAGTAAATCAAATTTAAAGATATCATAAATTTTTTTTAAGGTACCACTTGTTATCAAATTTAATTTTAAGATACCAATTGTAAAAAAAATCATGTTGATACCAATTGTAAATAAACATTACAAATTGAATCATATTGATACCAATTGAAAATCATTGCATATTTTGATATCAATAAAATATCAATTTTAAAATAATGCATAAGCTTATTAAAACAATCAATTGAGATACCAATTGAAAATAAAGATTTGAATCAAGCTTATCATAAACTTACTATGTGCTTTAAAGATGTATACCATTGTAAATCAAGCACACGAAAAAACATATATATGTATGAAAAGAGAATACCAATAGCAATTGATATTATTTGAAATGAAGCATACATATATAGAAAACAAAATATGAGTATATACAAAATAAAAATACCAATTGAGATCAAGTATATAACTCATAACCTACCACCCATTATACGCTCAAGATAAAAGATTTTTCAATTAAGCTTACAAGGTATACTCGCCCATCCGTCCACCCATAAGGGGATAGGTAGGAGTTTTCAAAATAGGTTTTGAAAATATATTTATTGAAAAACACTACCAAATGAAGAATAATAACTAGTTAAAAGTAATTTTTGAAATACTAGTTAACGATCCTTCAAAACATGAAATCAAATCATATATTTTTCATGAATCATACCAAATACACAAGAGTTGACACTCAAATCGATAAAGCTCAAAAAAATCATGAAACAGAGTCATGAATAAACAAAATAAAGTGTGAGTGTACAAGAATCATGTAATTAGTATTTTCCAAGAAAATAGTCAATAATGCTCAAAACAAACATGAATCATAAATCATGAAAATTCATTTTTCATTTAAACATAACTTCTAGGTATATGTATGATTTTTCTAAAACTAACAATATGCATACATATCCCAAACATAAAAAGAGTCCATAATGTAAATTGCATGAAGGCAAATGACTCATGGGGTATACATGTATATTTATTAGATTTGAATACAAAATACATATACATGAAGCAAAACATGAAAATAGGCAAAACAAGTGTAAATGAGAAAATCATCAAAACTAGGCTATACATGTGCATATGGTGAGTACAAGTGAACAATGAAGTGCAAACGTATATGAATCAAATGTTGCTCACTACTTGTACATGTATAAATCCAAGTTTTAATAGAATCTACATCTAAACAAGTTATATACCTCATGAAGCACAAAACATGAACATGCTAAAATATCATAAATGAATAAGCATGTAAACTAAAGTAGGAGTTTAGAGATAGTTACCAACACATGAACTATACTTCAAATCTCCAAAACATGGTGGTTGTCCCACGAAACCTCCTTGATAGCGGTGCATCAAATGTGTGTCCATCATGTCCATGTGCATCCACCATCAAGGCACCAAATCTCTCACGTTTTGTGAGAGCCCTCACCTACATCAAATACACAAGGTGGGAATTTTGGTACTCATTTTCTTTTGGGTCCTTGAGGGTTAGCTTTGTAAGGAACCCAAACATTTTTCTTATTAGCAAAATTAATATGATGTATCTGTCAAAACAAAACTTTGCTAAATGGCCTTTGCGGCCACAATGTGTACATTTGTACACTCTAGGATGCATATGTGTATGTGTGTGATCATGACGTGCAAAAAGTGAATATGCATGTGGGTCCAATCTAGTATGATTAAAAGCACATTTGCTCAATGTTGAGCTCAAACAATTTATTTTATTTTTCAAAAATTTAACCTCATTATTATCAATAGTGGCATGTAGAGCATGATGAGATATAGAATCATTTTTCTTATTCCTTTTAGAAACATTTTCTTTTTCTTTTTCAAC